>JAPYYV010005834.1:0-14947 GCA_030522625.1 Copidosoma aretas | reverse complement strand
TTTTTTTTCTACTTTTCGGCGAGCGAAAGCTCGCGGCTTTGGTTGGAAAATAAAATATTGCCGCCGGCGGTAGCTCCGCGAGCGGGTGTTTTGAGATCGTCGCTCGTGCAACTTTTCATCGGACACAAGAACGCGGGGCCGCGTTCGTTGGTTGAACAACGAAGAATGATCTGCCGATGGCACCGATCGATCGTGCGTAAATATTCTATTTTCCGCGGCAAATGTGCTTGCGAGCGTTTGTTCGTCGATCGGGATATTACGGGGGAGAAAACGTTACTCCCTTTGGTACGTATTTTTCTTTTACCACGGCAACGAAAATGACCAGAAACACAGCAGAGGTCCGAATTCAGCGTAAATTCACCATTGGTATACCAATCAAGGTAAAAACAACCGTACGGCCTGCGACCTCCTCCGTTACGCCTTCTCAAATATCTGTTCGCGCGTCGAAAGACAGAATGATCATCCGATTTTTGTGTTTACAATCATTCACCCCGGGATCAATAGCGGATTCTTCGATCCGTTCTCGGTCTCCCGCGCAGCATTCACTTCGTCGACCGAAAATCTCATCACCTACAGACACACACACACACACAACACACCGCGCGACTTTTTGCAGTTTGATCAAAACCCTCCTCGACTCTCATCAAAACTCGGCACGCACCGCGCGACCACTCCTCTCTCACCGCGGGCCGTTCGGCTGCTCTTTTCTCCCTTCGTCCCGCTCCGCGTCGGCGTGGCCCGCAGCTCGACGGCAACACTCTCCCCTTCGTCCCCGGGCCCTCCGCGAAGCGCGCGCCCCGGGATCTCGACGACAACGAGTCCGCAACGCCCTTTTCGCCCGGTGCCTCGCTTATCCGCACCGCGCGCGCGAACAATGGGCCCGCTGTGCCGCGTACGCCGGAAAAAACGCCGGACGCGTGCCTCGTGTACCCAGTACGCAAGAGATGCGCCGGGCTCTCTCTTAGCATGCTCCATGCGCTCCAGATGAACATCCTGTACGTATACGATCCATCCGCGGACGCACGTCCCCGTGAAATAGGATGCACGGCGGTTGTAATGTACGCGCATAATGATATGTTAATCAACGCATAGCTCGTACATTATACTCACAGCGGCGCCGATTTTTCTCGCCTCGACCGCGCGTGAGTTTTATCCGCGAGCGTATTATACATTGTAGGGATGTAGGCCGATCCCATTAGCTTTCCATTTTGCTGGGCGGGCACGCGGAGTAAGTATCGTTGATTAATAAGCGCATCGAGGAGGAGGAGGAGATATGGTGTTATTTTGGTTTCGCGGAGTCGCGGTCGGCCGTTGGGAGTGAATTCAATCAAGTATGTGTGCCGTTATTGACGATCCATCATCGGATGCGCGTTCGAGTTGTCCACGAGCAGAAGGGACAATTATGTGCCGAGTCTCGGTGAGCGAACCACGAGAATAAGCTATCCGTGCGTGCAAAATTGTAATCGAGTTTTTTTGAATTCCCTTCCAGAATCCACCCTATTTTGTTTCCATTGTTTCCAAGCAATTAACCGTTCATGGGATATCTCGTGACTTTTCCACGCGCAAGGATATCTACTCCTTTTCCCGGGAGAGGGAGGTGATGAGTACGCAAAGAACACCCGAGAGAGATAAAATCTTGAGCGGCCGTAACTTTGGGCACGGTTTACGGTGAAATTCGTCCCGTATACAGCCGCCAATTAGCGTCAAATTACGTCGCGTGCATGATCATCCCGCCGCGGCTGCAGTCCGTCTCATTTTTATTCCCCGTAACGGATCACCGCCGCAGCGGCACCAGTCAACGGTATAATCGCGTCCCTGTGTATATTATATACTCTCGTACCCGGAAATTCTTTTCGCCAAACCGTATACTGCGCGAGTACACGATACGCGCACGAGATACAAGGCGCGTCCTTAATTACTTGTATTTTCCGAGTTCTTCTTTTCACCCTGTGGCGCCTAAAACATACCGGGTGTTGTATGAATATTGAATGCCTGCGCAAATGTTAAACGATACTGCGGGAGAAACCGTTGCCTCGGTACGATCCACGGGCGAAATATATAATATCCCTCTGGAATATCAACTAGTGGCAAATTGACTTTCAAATCCAAACTACGACGACAATTCGCAATTACGCGCCGCCTCTCTAACAACCGCGAAAAAACGGCAAAAGCGACGTCATCCAGGCGTGGCGCGTACACTACAAGTATATTGTCGATATAATATACTATATGTGATGAATTCAAGAACAGAACGGAGGCACAATAAGGAGAAACAATTATCTCCGTGATTTTCCATCAATCGGACGGCGTTGTCGTGTGCGGGAGCAATTTTACAAGGCTCGCGCGCGGTCGTTTCCCCTTCTGCAGCTGTTCCGGTATGATATATAACACTTAAGAATATAGTGCACCTGTACATGAGCGCGAAATTCGTTTCGCGTTTTATTTGTGTACGTATACATGTATATACAAGTAGAGCGTTTTATGTATATACGTATACATGTATGTATGTACAAGTAGAAGATGAAAGAAGAACGTTCGGGTGACGTCGACGGGCGTATAATTGTATGTGTAACGTAACGCGCACGCGACTCGTTAGGAATTTCAGGGTCACTCTCGCGGGAAGCTGCGGACGGCTCTGCGGATGCTTATCGATCGACTTTTAGCTATACGTGTATTCTATATACAGTGATGTACTCATTAGAGCGCGGGATCAGGCTATAATTGCCATTGTCTATTTGTTCGATCGAGTACAAACATTTCGTGTTTCATGATTCATTTGTTGAGGAAGGGTTTATTTTAAATGATGGTTTTCTGCAACAAACGCATGCAGGAGGAAAAAATGCCGTTGGTGCAAAAGTATCATAATCTCATCGTGCATCGAATCAGAGTGAAAAATTATTTCGTGCAATGTCACTAAGTTTTTGAGAATCTGGTTCGAATTAAACTGCGAAAAACATCGATCGGACAGAAACATGTATATAGGAAAGCAGTAAAAGAGGCCATTGTGTTCGATCGCGGATTCGTGAAGATTCTCTGCAAACTATATATAAGTATGTGCATGGAAGAAGCGCGTGGGTTGTCAGGATAAACCTGCAGATGAATCGTATTAGCTGCAGCATATATATATATATATATATGCAAGCATACAGCGATATATATTCATCATGCTTTGCGTGCGCGATCTAAATTTAAATGTGATGTCACAATCTACTGTGCGCACGTGAATGTGATTTTTTTTTTTTTTTTTCATCTCTGTGACTCGGTTTGTCGTAAGTATTTATTATTCTTCGATAGAATTGCGAAACAACCTCTTCAATCGTCAAATGAATCAAGAGCACAAGCATAAAGATTAAAGTTACTCGAGAAAAAGTTGTTCTCTTTCGGGGAAAATTTCCGAAGTTATTCAAAAGAATGGTAAAATTTTTCTCACCTCTTTTGCTCCTCTGTCCCAAATTATTGAGGATCCATATCTTATCGAGTTAGTATCAATGGCTTCAACAATTGTTTCTTTTTCCATACTTCCCAGCAGTTTCTTAACAATCAATAAAATGGAAAAATATACAACGATCCACCAGTCACATGATCGTTCCACCCATCGCCATGCAATGATAACCAATCGCTCCTTCTAATCTTTTCATTAGAATCCATCGCCCTTCACCACTTATGTATATCCGAGGAGGCAACGCTCGCCCGATGGAAAGAGGAAGGAAAGGACAGAAGGGGGGTAATTTTCTCGGTCGCCGTCGTCAGAGAACCGCGTTCGCAAGCGATTGGCTTTTTCCTCTCTCCCTCCGGCCCATGAAAATACCATTACCCTGCCCTGGTACACATGGCATGTACAACATACCTAACATTATGCGCCGCTGTATCGATGTGCACGAGAGCCCCTGCATAGTAAGATACAAAAAAAATGCAGGCCCGTTTCGCACGTGAACGCGCACACGTGGCTATCCATAGGTATATTTTACACGGGTGTAGTATATACACGCGGCTCGGCTGTATAAAGTACTGTTGAATCGGCGGAGATCGAGCGGTGAACGGAGAACCACCACCTGTTGCCCGCGCACCGTTCGCCCCATGATTATTGTATACGCGAGCGCCCCGTTTTTCTCGCGTTGCGCGCGCACAGTCTGTATACTTACCTTTCGTATACTTATACTTACGATTTTTGATCGTTAATTTATGCTAAGAGTGTATTTGTTGGTTTTTTTTTCTTTGATTCGATAAAATTTAATCTCTGTATTCAAAACTGTTTTGTAATCATACGAACCAAACGATTTCAATACAGTGTGGGATAAGACGAGCGCTTGAGGACAAAAATTTCAGAGTATTGAAAGATGACGTTTTTAAAATAGTTGAGACGGAAACTCCAATATGATGTTTCTTAAAAAGCTTTTTTTTCACACAAAGATCGACTAATGAAAATCTAATTTAGTTGAACATTGAGAGTTCTCAGCTAAGGAATAGTAGCGACCTAACTAATCAATCGATAGGTTTTTTTCATCCAGCCTAGAGTCGCGATTTCTAGCGCCTCGGAATGGATCAAAATTTACCTACGAACACGCGCTCTGCTCCAAATCACTCCGAATGGATTCGGAAAATGAGGTCTTATTACTTTCGATTGATGAGTTAAAACATTTTTCCAGCCTGGAAGAGCTCATTACTTATTGAAATGAAGTTTTACGCGAAGCGTAAATACATTCATGACTATTGGTCTAATTAAGAGCATGTAACTACACGCTTCACCGTTACCGACTCATTCGATAGCAATAACTTCCTATTTTACGCCGTTATAACTAGACCGAATAAATTTTCCCGCCATATATATCGCTTCGTTCATTACAACTGAACGGCAAAACAGTCCTTCCGTTGAGAAGTCCACAGATCAACAAATCCATATTTTTTGGAATTAATTTTTCACGTTCTTTTCTTTCCAAATAGTACATTCGCCGATTAGCGAATTTCTCTGAACAAAGAGACCATTCCCGCGCTATACCTAAAACAAACTCTGCATTCATGAGTCTTGTGAAAAAAATCGTGCAAAAGCATCCGCGAAATCTGCATACATTTGGACCTAATAGTATATTACTTTCTTTTAAGTAAGAAAAACTCGATGCGCCAATCGATCCAAAGGTATATACACTCGTAGCACAACGCATCACAAGTGTTTTAAATTTTTCCTTCACCGCCAGCTAGTCGTCCTCGTCGTAAGTAGTTCCCACATCGTTATTACCATGCATTTAGAACATTAACGCCAAATTGCAAATAATCATCAGCAAACCAAACAATATACAGTCATCACACCTCTAACAGTCATAGCCTCTTAGCCGTGCAAATATTCGCACAGTTCTAGGCACACAGCACATCCACGTCACGCAGTGTCCAATGAGCGCCCTATCCCCTCCTTTTTGCCCATCCCAATAATTTACCATTCGCACCTCTCGTCATTATACTTCCGTCGATTCTCTCGTCTCCGATGCTTATCTCAGAGTATTATTCGCCCCAAAGGACCTGGGATATACAGAGCGCGCGACTCTGTGGGTACAAAATACAAAGTTTCCGACTGCAGAGGAGGAAGCGCCCGCAGGTTAATGAACTCGTTGCGTTCCCTTACCCACACTATACTTATAGTACGGCTATACGCGTGTATACGTATATGTGTGTGAATGACCAAGTCACGGATGAATTCGTGGATTAGAGCTGAAAGAGCGAGGGGCCCCGCTCCGGCGCGGAAATGGCGCTATTAATCATCATCGCCCGAGTGCAAGGTACGGGTTATATGCGGTCTCTCTTTGCTCTCATAATAAGCGCTCGTGTAATGTATGTGTGTGTGTGTGTGTGTGTCGCAGTACTTGTAGTATGATAATAATGTGAGGTATGACGTAAGCTCGACGCGATCGCTCTTATATACTGTATAAGTTATAGTCCAGGCGCGCGTTATTCATGAAATCGTGAGAGACATACTTTCCGAGACTAATCGCTCTTTTGTATACGAGCACCCCCTTTCCCCCGTTTTCGCGTCTCTATTGCCATGGGACTAAAGGATGTTCAAAGAGTCGGTGATGCCTCTGTGTGTATTAAAAGCCATACTTATATGTTTGAAATGATGTGATCACCGGTGCGTCCGATCGATCGATAGATCGGTAAATTTAATATTCATACCGAGTCAGTGAATTTAGCAGTGAGATATCGATTTTTTTTTTAACCATTAAGAAACTTGCGAGCTTGCGATCAAAAAGAAAAGCTGCTCCAACAGATCGATCAGAGTCTATACAGTATTAACACGCGCGTGCATTTACGTATACGTGTATGCATATGTACGTTACAGATACAAGTTCTTGAGTTGAATGAAGAGCGAAGGGCGGCCAGAGACCCGTTTTTAGAACGACGGCGACCAGCATGTATGTTCACTGCACGAGCAAAGAGTAAGAAAAGAGAGGGCAGGTTTCCGCCGCGGCGCCAGAACTGCAGGGCGGCTATATAAGAGCCAAGGATATTCCGCTCGTATATTTATGGGAGCAAAGTCTACTATTTTTTCCCCCGAGCCGCGTTGCACTTGCCGTGAAAGGGTTCTTAATTTTGTTCTTTGCGACATCAGAGCGACGTCGTCGTCGTCGTCGTCTGTACTAATGGGTCGGTCCCTTGGTTTGATGACTCGTTTTGAAATTTTGAGCAAGCCATATAGGGGGAATAATCAAAAAGTGACAGATTTATCTATACAGCTAAAGGTACATTTTGACGGGACGCTAAAAGCAGCTTCTAGCTTCCCGTGTCCGTGAAGTCACATTTTGAATACTTTGACAACATTATAAAAAATAAACATATTCCCAAAAATGACCTTGTTTGCGTATGAAAAAAAATATTCACATTTTACTCACGTGAATTGTTACAACTTCCTTGAAAATTGAAAATTAACTTCGTACAAACAACATAACCTCTTAACTGACTGGACGCTGGAAATCCGACAATGTGAACTCCATCTTGACGCTAGAAGTTGCTTTCAGCATCCCGTCACAACCTGTCGTCAATGGCACTGTTGTAGCATTGTGCTTGAGTCAAAATGGCGTCTTGCCGTCTTCACGTCTACAAAAACACTGACTCACGCACAGAAAATGCGCGGTTTTTCGGTATAAGCTGCGCAACCATTAAGTGCAAAGTCCAAAATTGTGCTAAGCGCAATGTTTGGCGTGATCCTACTCTACACCGTTGCGCAGCACATAAGCGCGCTCTGCGCGCTAGGAAAAACCGCGCATTTTCTGCGCGACAGGAAGTGCGTCAAGTGGGTGAGTCAGTCTAGTTGGAGACGTGACGACGGCAAGACGCCATCTTGACTCAAGCACAACAGTGCCTTTGACGACAGGCTGACCAACATACATTTGGACGGGATGCTGAGAGCAGCTTACAGCGTCAAGAAAATAGTTCATATTGTCGGATTTCCAGCTTCTAGACGCAGTTTCTAGCATCGTATTCAGTAAGTTAAGAGATTATGTTGTTTGTTTAAAGAAAATTTTAATTTTTCAACAATTTACATTTGTCAAATGGGTTTTACTCAAATTACCTTTATTATTCATGCATAAATTGGACACTTTACGGCTTATATGCTTGTTATTTTTCATTACATTGACAAAGAGTTTAAATTTCACCCTGTATAGTTACGATGCTGGAAGCTGAAAGCTGCTTTTGGTGTTCCGTAAAAATGTACCTTAAGTACTTGCACTTCCCCTCCCCTCTCCCCGACTTATTCGCTCCGTGCAAAAAGTTGAAAATTTTGTGTAGTTTGCTATTTTACACTTATTATTTGTAGAAATTACACAAAATTCGTGTACTTCTGTGCACAAAGTTTCTGTATAAATTATACAGTATAATATATGAGTAAGTACAATGGCTATATAATACAAGATTTGTATACTCTTAACACGAAATTGATTTAAACTATAATTCACACAAAACGTGTGCAGTCTGTTCCATTAAAAACAGAATCTTTCTGTTTATAATTGAACAAATTTTGAACAGTATACATTAATAAGCATTGACGAATTTTAAAGCTTTATTTTTCAATAATCTGAACCTTCTAGCACCCTTTGTAGTCATCGAGGACGATAAAAAAAAATTTTTGAAAGTGTACAAGGCGTTCCAACTGTAAAGCCTAGTTTTGAAACTTTTTGATTGCACGAGACAAATGATTTAGTTGGGCCAAGGGGTCCATTAATTGACATTTCGTATGCATATGTACCAAACTAACTTTTGACGAAAAATTCTGATTTGAAGCTTAAGAATTGCCAAAAAAGTGATGCTTTTTTGAAGTTTTCTAAAAATACCATGTAAATCAACTTGAGTTTTGTAAAAATGACGATAGAGTCGGTTCCAAAGTTTTTGGCTTGTTTGGGCATCACATAACTCAGAAAAAATAATAGAAATATTCTAAAAACTAAATTTTGAAAATCCTATTTCACTCACCAAAATATCCCGTTTTTTACTCATGCATATATTATGTATTCAATTTACTGAATTTACTATGTTTAAATTATTATTGTGTTACTTGTATAACTTATTATATTATATAATTACATTATGTACGTATATGTGTTATAAAAAACTACTCTATTAAAGTTTTAAGAGTCAGTAAAGTCTACTCACGAAACATAATCTCCTTATTCCTTACTATGTTGTGGATCGCTTACTGCTTACTATATTACGTGTTCGCTTGATGAATGACTAGATCACACTGTTAACAAAACATCAGATGAGCTGCATAGCTCATTGCGCAGTATAGAGTGCGCAGCTCAGCTAAGTCACTGACCACTGACTCACTCAGCTGACTAAGCTCACAGTGTGATCTAGTCATTCGTCGAGTGAACACGTATTATACTGAGCAGTAAGCGATCAACAACGGAGTAAGAAATAAGGAGATTACGTTTCGTGAGTAGACTTTTCTTACCCTCGAAACTTAGAGTAGTTTTTAACAACGTATACGTATATAATGTAATAAAATAATAGGTTATATAATAATTATTATTAATAATGTCTTCATATTCAGTTATTTTATCATATAATAAACACAAAAATATTACAGTTAAATATTTTGTGTTATTTGCTATTTTACGCTAATTATTTGTAAAAATGACACAGAATTTGTGTACTTTGGTACACAAAAAAGTTGTAATTCGTACACAAAGCTTTTGTACTAAATAGGAACACAATGGCTAAATAGCACAAGATTTTTGTACTCTTAACACGAAATTGATGTAAAATATAATTTGCACAAAACGTTGTAGTCTGTTCAATTTTAAACAGAATTGTTCTGTTTGTAATTGAACATATTTTGAACAGTGTGTATATCTATATTTATCTGTAAATACCTCTTGAGGTCAGTACACTTGAATAAATAAAAAAAATGTGTATCTTTCGTTGGACCGTGAGCCTCGAGATTGTCATGAGAGAGTCCAAGGGCTTGGGACTCTTGAAGCTCGGCACTGTATCGAGCTCTACGAACAGAAACCCTTGGGTTCTCTCAGTCCAAAATTTATCTCCGTAAACACTTTCAATCCTAAAAATTCGAATTCAACAAACCACATCGTAGGCTCAAACTAATCCAAACCGAATGAAAGAGACATTAACTCAAGTAGCCATGTATATTATCGGGTGCAAATTACTTTAGCGCCGTTGCGCCACACCTCACCCTCGTTTTCTTCCATTAGCATCGTTACCCCCCACTATGTATACTACTGCTACTACAACTTATCGCTGCTCACTCGAAAATACATCGGCTAAAAATAAATTTCCGTAAGAGCTTTTACTTATTCTCCTTTGTAACAATTAGCACTACACTTGCACCTAATCACGCCAATAAGATAATGCCAGCTTCTGATAAATTTACCGAAAATATAAAAAATACACGCACCACGCGCTAAGTGAGTTAAGTCAATTGATCGATCGCGATGGTGGTCGTTCGCTCGATAACGCAAGTGCAGATATCAATAATGTACACCATTGCATCGCTCAGTCACGCATTCGACCACTTTTATTTTCTATAGCTCCCTAACATTAAGTACCAGCGCTCGCTCACACCATCACGTACAGTTCCTCGTACGCTCCCCGCCCACGCACTTTCCACGAGTCTACATTAAGTACTTACTCACTCGCGTCGCGTTACTCGTCGGTCCGTCTCGTGAAAATTTTTGAAAAACCGTCGAGAAAGCGAGTCGGCCTCCTTGATGGCAATTACGACCGGCCGATGCTCGAAACGACCCACTTGCCTCCGACAGTGTTCTCTGGCTACTTGACAATTGCCCTCCTTAGCAGCGTACAGCCGAGAGCATGATTATCTGTGTGTGTACGCGTATTTCGAAATTCGAAAATTTTCCGTCGTCTCGTATGCAAAGTTTGGTACGATGAGGGACGACCGCGACGGCGAAAATGTTAATTTTTTCCTTGACATTCGTCAACTCTCGGTTGAATGTAATGTGCGCCAATTTTGTGGCATCGGTTTCACGATGTGAAAGCTAAATACGATCTTGTCAATTGACTGTTACAGACAGGATGTGGGTGCAGGACTACTTCAATCTCGAGACGATACTCGAGGAGACGTCCGACGATCTGCAGAGCGACTCGGATCGCAGCAGCACCACCTACTGGCTGGGCTCGGACTCCGACACCGAGAGCGTCATTCATATTAGGAACGGCCAGCGGAACACGGGTATGCTTTTGTTTTTTGTCCGTTAATTTTTGGATTATACGCGCGTGGGTTTTGAGGAAAGAGGTTGTTAATAAATGCAAGGTTTCGATGAGATAATTATGTTAATGATCGAGCACGCGAGTATCTGTAGGCTCGATCGTGGGTGGATGATTTCATTAAATTAACGAGGGATATGATTTTGAATCATCGAAAATTCTGTTAATATACAGGAAAAAAAAAAAGAGGGCGAGCCGCCCGAGGGTGTAACAAGCAAATCGAGCAACATCACCTCTGTTTGGAGAACTGATTATGGGCGCATTAGCGCGGAAGTGTCGGCTCACTTTGTTCCCCGATGTTTGTACAGGGGATGGTTTTTAATTCGACGCGCCTCTTACCGCTATTTGCACGCGGGCACGGGGCACCAGGTATACAGAGTAGGCCTTCAGGGACGGACGGGACAGGATGCATAAACTGTAATTTCCTCGCGTACTCGTGTACCTTACCTTCTTCTGCTCCGATCACGAAAATTGGTCGTGCGTCCACTCTATTATCTCTCCTAAAATAATCAGTTACTTACACGTGACTGTCGACAGAATAACTCTTGATCTGATCGGTTGAGACTAGCTGAGAGCGGGAAAATTTAAAAACAAGATTTTGAAAAATTGAATAAAAAGTAATTTAAATTTAAAAAAGTGAAAACCAACTGTTATAAAATAGCTGATCATTTTATTTTTCTTGAGAGATAATGGAAAATAATGTTTGGTTAATAGTTGGGGGTTGGCGGAGCCCCCCCCTAGTGATACATAAAAAGGCGTGTTACTGCGACATGCATATCTTTCGATCGAGCTGCGAAAAAAAATCACCACCTCAACAAATCGTCGTATATATACTCGGATGTAAATGTAAAAACGAGCGCTCGACAATTTGTTCGCGCCGTATCGTATACGCGCACGCGAACTTCCAATCCCTCTGAACCGCACGCAAAACTCGATCGACCGTTTGGCACACGATGTATCATGTGTATACCCCGCGAGAGAACGCACGCGGTGTGTAACGCACAGCCGAGCTGGTATAGAAAAATGCATCGCTGCCGGCGAGTTAAATCGACGGCCGCGCGCGCTTATCCCGCGGAATCCGGCCTGAACGTTTACTTTCGCCTCGGCGCTGTACAACGTTCTCGCGTGCAGCGGCGCGCCAGAGAGCCCGGGCCGCCGGCAACGCCGGGTACGCGCGTGTGCGGCCGGCTGCCGTTTCTCCGGGGCGCTTCTCATTCGAATACGCGATTGATGCGCCCTTCGAGCGAGTGCTGTGAACGTTGTTGGGACGGTTTTGATCGATTGTTTGGTGCTTTTCGTACCTTCATGATGATTCTGATCTTTCATCGGTAGGAGAACTAATGATCCGTCCAATGATATCCTTGTAAAATAAATACGAATTATACGTATTTAAATTTTTATGAAAGATTTTTCTGATCAACTAAGATGTGTTATATCTCTCGTGCAGAGTTTTAATATAAATTTATTTAAAATTTTGTTCATAGTAGGGATAAAAAAATTGTCTAATATTCGATAAAACTGAGTATTTCGCAATGATTGTTACTAATTATACTAAACTAATGGAAAGAATCAATGAACAAAGAGCAATCTCCATATTTCAAAGGTTTTCTCACTCATACTCGGTGATGCAGATGATTATAAAATTGTACTCAATAAAGTGATTGATTGATCGATTAGAAAATATTTTCGTAATCACAATGGGAGACATTTATTATTTTAATTTACAACTAATTTAAAAATTTACGGGGAATTAAAGAAATTTATAACCCAAACTAATCAGTTAAATTTTATTCAGTTGTTATTCTCCTTTGATAGTCTTTGTAAATAATAAATTATTTTAAAATTATACTCATTAATTCGAAACATGATAATAAATAGACGCTTTATTAATCAGCTCATGGAATATATCATCCTCGTAAAATTTGATCGAGTGCAGCAAAATATTGCGATACGTACTGCATAGTATAAAGTAAAGTCACCTATTATGAAATGATTTTCCGCCACTTTTTTTATAAAATGTTATTATTTCCTCACTATTCACTTCAGTATGTTAACTAAGGTATCAATAGGAGCGCTAGGCTTTCCTGAATCATATTATAATTTTTATGATCCATTCAGACTCGAAAAAAATTATATTAACAAATTAATGACACGATGAATAAATCCTATTTATGAAAACACTAAAAAAAAAAGAGGCACCCAGTTATGAAAATTAAGTTCCTATTATGAAAAATACATATTATTCAAATAGCACTAATTCATTTCATATTAGCAGCCTTGTAGAATAGAGGTTATGTTCAATTCTCTCCTATTATGAAAAAGGGATTCATTACAATATTTTTTTCAAGCGTAATAATATTTAAAATTCCTCAATATTTTAATGAAACAAAAAAATAATATCATAAAGATTCTTAAATAAATTTTATTTCCGTCATTAAACTCCTATAATTTTTTTTTACTGGCCATTTCATAATAGGAGCAACTTTGGAAATGATTTCATAATAGGTGACTTTACCTTAATAGAAACGTAGTATAAAAGTGCCATCTCCTTAAAAAAATAGAATACATATCTGTGTCGACCAGTACAATTTTTCATAATTGTTTTTTTAGAAAACGTACGTCACGTGATACTTATTTGGAAAATGATGAGAACCATCATAATGTGCTACTCCGTTAGTTACTCTTCACAAGGATCAAAAAGATTTCCCGCGCTGTCGATTGTTTCATCTTCTATTTTTACGGCTAGCCTACTATTAGACGATCCATGACTTTTTCTCCGCTATTTTGCGCGCGAGTCTGAATGATGTATTATTATCTTTCTAGGTGAGATAGAAATTTCCCAGTGCATTTAAATGCACACATTTCGCCAATCGCATCTCATGCATTTAGGAATTTTTTCTTTTATGCTATAAATAATAGTGAATAATGTACATGTAGTCAGGACAAACTTTTTTCATTAATTTAACTCTTGGTTAACTTGTTTTCATTTATTTATTTTGATCTATAGATAAAAGATAAAATGATAAATTGTGGTCCATTGTCGTACGACGCTGAGCCAAAATTTATTTCCAAGCTAAAAATTATTTTTGGTATCGCCCTATTTTTTGAAAAAAAAAAAAAAATATATATATTTATAAAAATTCATGATCTGGTCGAGTCTGTTGATTTAACGCTTGAGTCATAGCGATCTTGTCGATGTATACCTATACAAGGCGCGAGAGAGAGTTGAGAAATCAAACTTTTCTCACCATCGCGAAAGTCACTCGGTCACGTTTTGCGGTTGGCCAACGTTATTCCTATTTTTTCGTTCGTTGTTTCTCGCAAAAAATCAACTGCTATGATGCAAATGATTTTTTGTTTCGATACGTGAGAAAAAAAATGGCAAGCTTTTTTTCCCTCACAGTTTTTTCGTTCTTCCCTGTTGGTCGATGATTACCGTCCCAACAAAACTCTTTGAAAACAGCTGCCACGTACGACGAAGAGCTCGACCATACATTCGTCATACAATGAAAAAAGTAATGACCGCGCTATCTTCACCTCATCATTGATTAACCTGTCATCAAACGCAATTATCTTTCGTCACGTTAAAACGCAAGGCCAAAGGAGAAAAACAATTTGAAATAAAATTAACGAACCAGAGAAGTGAGCATCACCGAAGCTTCCAAAAGGATCATAAAATCTCCCTCACAATCTTTCCATACTCATACGCTGTCCCATCGCTCGCCTGCCTTACCCGCACTTATATATACCTACTATGCCGAGCAAAATCGCCGGCGATCCGGCACGCGGCGTTGACACTTTGTCCTCCTTCTGTCCCCTCTGCCCCGCTTTCGTGACAGAGAAAGTCCGCGGCGGACCGATTTGCATCATACTTTATAATAATCATCGCGCGCGTGCCGACGGTCGCGTAATCGTCCCTTTGTTCTCTATAAAATTAGACCCGAGCGAAGACGCATGAGTGGCCGGTGCGCGCGCCGCGGCCGGCTATTATATTCATACAGGGTGTCGCGGGCGCGGTGCCAAAAAAAATGTCGCGCAGAGACCGCGTTGCGCTGCTCCGAAGACGCAACGGCAGAGATCGGTCGAGCCGTGGTGCCTTTCGAACTTGCAAATTTAGACGAGCGTAAAGTACAGATCTCTCCGTTTGTCGGTCGACGCCGCGGGATCGGCAGGCGCGTTGGTGACGCATGAAAAGAAGTGTTACGCTGTCGGGCAA
>JAPYYV010005833.1:0-14947 GCA_030522625.1 Copidosoma aretas | reverse complement strand
TAATTTTTAAAATTACACCCACACATGTATACGCGCTGCTCCATACCAAGCAAGTTCAACGCTTGTTGAAATTCGTACTTGGCGGCTTTACTTTAGAAGTTTGGAGCCAAAGAAAAAAAGGAGAGGAATCGAAGGGAAGGAGAAGATTCGTTTCGTCCCAGATCGCCAACTCGGACTCTTCAGGAGGCTATGTGTTCGAACGACACTTAGGGAAGATTTTTTTCATTCATTCAGACCACTCTATGTATTTTTGGAAGAATCTTTATTCATTTAAAGAATTTTTATTGATTGGTATTTATTGTAAAAATTAAGTACGGGCCTTTAGTGTTCAGAAAAGATAGTATGCTTCCATCTTTCTGCGCCGCGTGTATAAAATAGTATGTATTAACCGTTTACCTGTATTCCCGTAAGATTTTATATCTTATATTTAATTTTACGACAAGCATTAAGGTCATTTACTTAAATACGTATCCTCTAAGAACTTGAATGATTTCGATGAATTATTTTTATTCTTTAAGAAACTATGATGAAATCGTAAAGAACCTGCTTGCTACTTAACCACGTTATCGGCAAACATCTTGAGAAAAAAAGATTTAAGACAATAATGACGTCAAGGAAGTATCTGCTTTAACAAACTTACAGCACTTTGACGTAGCTGATAGAATGTCACCCGACAGTATGCACTGTGTTGTTCTTAGAGTTATAAGCTAATACACTGACATCATTCTAAGTTCTGTTCAGCAACCTTACAATTTTGGATCACCACAAAACTTTGCTGTTATTGATCAACGTCTTCTGTCTATCAAACCTTTAATGTATATAAAAAGAACACCCGGATCACTAAGACAACAAGCTTTATGGAATGCATCGGAATGGTATTCTTGGCTCCTGTACTATAGTTCGGTGTGTTAAGATGGTATTTTGCCAACTAAATATTTAATTTATTTATCGAAACCAATCAGTGCTATCGAAATTTTACTACGATATTCTATTAGAGACAATAATGTTAAGGAGGCAAATAAATTGTTAATTAAATGTGTCATGGACTTCGAAAAGTTTTTTGGCAAAGAACAAATGACCTATAATGTTCTTCTTTTTGTACATACAGCTAGAAGTGTTGAAAATCTGTGTCCCTTATTACGCATGATGCATTCTGTTTCGAAAATAAAAATCGTATTTTATTGTATATGAAAACAAGTCCAGCCAACGTTGCAGTTCAAATATGGATATTTCTTTTCTAAATCCATACCAAAGTTTTCTACTTATTTTGGGAAGGGGTCCAGATTTTTTGATTTCGTAGAAGAGTTTGAAAATCGACTTAAATCCTTTGCACGTGTGGATAATGCTGTAGCCCTTGGTCCAGGAATAATATTTTATATCAATGAAAAAGAAGAGAAACCTCATTTACTGGCTCGTAATAACATAATTGACAAGAATTAAGCGTACACAGCACTTCTATATTCAAAAAATTTAAAGAATAATCAATCTTTCATAGAGACGGACTCAGATTTTAAAGGTGTTATAATGAAAATGTGTAGAAGAAATAAAGATGACAAAACAATTGTACTTTTTTATCATCCAATTGTAATTGAACAACGAAGAGCTTTCAATACACCACATGTGAAACACATTAAGCAATGTTAAATTAAATATGATTGAGTATGTGTTTGCTTCCCGGAAGTTATCGAAAACCAACGGATATTAACATCATTGAATAATAAAATGTTGTTTTCTCCTATTATTAAGGGATCGACTTTGAACTAATTTTATTGTCCATGTATAAAACTCTGTAAATGATAAAACTTGTACAAATGTGTATAAAAGTAAATTTTTATTTGAATTTAGTCTACTGTATTTTCCCTTCGACAATTTTCATTAAGCATTGAGTTATATTCAGTACCAAGTTCACTAACTTGCTAACTTTCTCCCAAAGGGAGAATATGAGTCTAGGTAAACCAATTTTTTTCCTAAAGGCATCCCGTGGTGTCTTTTAGACCAAAATATATCTGTCCAAAACTCTTTTCTCCATACGACGGAAATTTTGCACGTGGAATCCACATGGAATCAACGTGAAGGACATGTGGAGTTCACATGGTCAATTATACATGGAACCCGGCAACGGAAATGTAGTCGGTGAATTTGTCATTATAAGTGTGGAAAAATTAACCATTTGATACTTGCATCCAAAAATCAGAACCAACAAATCAGATAATTTTCACATAAGAACGAGGTAACTATTTTTTGCATACATGAAATACCCAATAAAAGTGTAAATGCATGGGTGCTGTTTTTGGCCACAGGTAATTTTTTTTTCTGTGATCATTTTTCAAATTGTGTTAAACAACTTGTGAGTCACTAATAAAGTCATTAAAAAATTTCAGCTTCTTGTATGAAAAATAGCTTCACAAAATGCTTCTTTTTTGTTCGATTTAATACCTTTTGACTGGGAAAAAGATGCTACCTCTGCCTATGAATACAATCCTGTGTCGGAAAGCTCTTCCAAATCATAAAGTTCAGATGCGGTGGATGACCAGTCTAAATTCTCAGTCCTTAGCTCTCAAAAAAAGATTACTCCAACTGGAGGTTTAACTCTCTCAAGACAATTTTCTAGTGCACCCTCGGAAAAGGAGACAAACATTGCTAAATATGTAAAAAAAAATCAAACTGCTGATTCCTCGGCCGATTCAGGGTTTGATGTATCAGTGAATCTTAAATCTGTTGGAGAAACAATCAAAAATTTACGAACAGCTACCGTGCTAAGCAGACAAAGTGGTCTAAAAAAATATGCAAGCATATTTTGGTTGGAGAAAAAAAAGAAGTATCCAAATGCAAAAGTTCTCTTACAAAACTACCCAAACACTTTGCTGCAAAACATGCAAGGAAATAGGAAGTCATACGAGTAATAAGTATCGATGTAAGAAAATATGTAGGGAAGGAAAAAATAGCCATGATGGAAAGATAAGACGTTTTTGCATCTTTACGTAAGGAGGAAAATTATCTTAATAATGTACAACAAATGATCTAAGTAGTGTCATAGTAGTAAGACTATCAACAGGCACTGGAAAAACTATCAGTTCCTTTACTATGTGTCCAAAATGTAAGAACCACTATTCAGTTACCTCTCTTTGCAGATGTGTTAGTAAATGAACTGGTAAATCATTTTGCCATAAGCACGAGATACAGTCTTTGGTTAAATTATTATTGTCTGGTTGAATGCTAAAGCCAGCAGAAGAGAGACTTCAAATCATCATTACGATAATAGAGAGCAAATTTATGTAGGCTTGGAAGACTGAAAATTGATATAAAAAGAATACCTCACAGTTTAGATGGTTGAAGTGACATTAATTATGAAGACTCCTTTGACAATTTAATTCAAGAAGTTTAGATATTAGGTTAAGTTGACGAAAAAACAAAGTTCATGAGTGCCCCAGCCACAGCAAGTGATGTTGGAATATTAGTTAAAGATGTTGCTTGACTTTTTTTTGTTGATTTAGAAAAAAGCTAAGAACATGAATAGCGAAGGACTGAGATAAATAATTTTATAGAATAAACTTTATAGAACTAACAGAATAGAAAGCAAAAAAAAAGAGAAAAATCTAGAACCAGTCTCTACAATAGATAAAAGACGAAAATAAAAGACTTTTTTGAACTAAGAATGGCCAATGCTTTTATAGCCTTGCACGATGGATAGAGTAATGAAAAAAAAATGATTTAAGAAATTCTATTGCAGTTTACCTGCAATTGATCTACTGTCGAAGACCAAGTGAAACATAAAGATAAGAGAAGGAGTCCTTAGATGATATTAGCGAGAATAATGGAAAGTGCAGAGTTAAGGTAAGGGGCAAACGAACAAGACCAGTACGAATTATTTTCGACAAGTTTGTTCACATTTACATAGAGCTATTGATATCACAAAGAAAAAATGCAAGTATAAGTGATGATAACCCCTATACCTTTGCGAATATCAAAGACGTAGGTCATGACTACACCTATATTCGTATAAGTAGAATCATGCCTGAATTTGCTAAAAATTACAATACAGTTATGCCTCGATTCCTTCGAGCAACGAAATTCCAAAAGCAAGTACCTACGTATGGTATTAAAGAAGGCTAAAGTGATAAGGTAGTAGAAAATTTGTCGAAATTCTTAGGCCACACAGAGAGAATCCATCAGAATAACTATCGCCCACTCACTTTCGAAAGAGATTCAAGTACAATAAAGCAGATGGAGTTTGTTTAAGGCATTACGAATAAAACTAGCAATAAAACACGAAGATTTTATTCTGATACGTGTGGAGAAGAAGATCAAGAACTTTTCTAATAAGAAGATGAGGAAGGGGACGCTACTCAGGAAAGTGTGTTTACCTCTGGTAACGAAATTAACAATTTATATTATCGAATTTTCTGACGATATTAAGAGACATTTTGTTATACTTTCTGAAGGTCTACTTAAAATTATTTCTTTTTTCCTAAGGCAAGCATAATAAATTCATTTACTATTAATTTAAGAAACTAATTTATTTGTTTTTTAGAGTTAAATAAAGATATACATTTCGGTTCATGTACTATTGCTTTTAGAAGTTTATTGTTACCTTATATTTTTTAGTCAAGAAATCTCATTTCAATGTTTCATATTAATCCAATAAAAAAAATTTTTATTCAAAGATTCTAGCAATAATCGAGCAAAAAACCCCTTAGCACCGACTGAATACAGGAGAGATTTCCTAAACATTGGATCAAAGAGAATTAAACAAAAATTCCGAAAAACTGAGCTATAAGAGTAAGTATAGGAATGGTACATCATGCAGTAGCCCTAAATCACAGATTGCTGCCCAATAACAGTCAAATTTTATACTCATAAATACATAAATATATTGATATACATCTACATATACGAATAAACAGCGGTATTACAAAAAATTTCACAAAACGTGTTTGCAGGAGTAAAAAAAAAGGATCAAACAACGAAAATCTAAGAAAAAGTTTTAAATTTATGTATTTCTTAAAAAAAAATAATACATTTAATAAAATGATTTTGCATATCATTTTCACAAGAGAATAAGATATTCGTTCCTTGAGGATTATAGTTTCTTAAATACTTTAATATTTCTAGTCTTTGATGCATTGGTGATAGTTGTTTTTTAAAAATAATTATTCCGTGTAAAAAAAAACCTAATAAAAACCTTGGATTTAGACGTGTAAAAGTTTACTTGTATTATGTTGTTTTAAGTATTGTAACTTAGTAATTATTCAGAATCCAAGGATTAATAAAATTTTATCAACAGATAACTTAAATGTATTATATGTTAGGAGCCAGAAAAGGATACACTCGCAACAATAAGCAACTGTAGGTTCATTATTCTTAATATCGTAGTGTGTTTATTAATAGAGATACAGAGAGTTACAATTTTCGTGTTTGCGTGTACAAGGCGGAGCAGAGACTGACTCATGCTCTTCTTATAATATTCAAGGATACTCTACAATCAAACGCAGTGCTCGCCTACATGCACTACAATAACAAAGTAACAGCTAATCAGAAAATGCACTGGAGAAGAGAGGACGTTAAAGATGTGTTGGAAGCTTTCCCAAACGCCCTCAATTCAAGTCACAAAGTTCAAAGCAGTCTGAAAATAAGACAATTTCAAAAGAGAACGGAAAATACGAGTCTTCAACGTAGAAAAGAGCCGTAAACCCGATCTTGGATACATACGCAACGTAAAAAACAATCTAGTGACTCAAACCCAAAAGTATCTGAGAGAAACACAATACGAACTTATATTTATTTTGCTTTTGCCAAATATGTTGAGTCGGAGAAGGAGTCGTCTTTGAAAGCATGCCCCAAATTTTTCATAAGTTCTTCTTCTTTGGCGAATACAAAACTCGCAAATGTATAAGAGTGGGTTAGGATGGCATTAAAAAAAGAGAGATCTAAATTTCTTCAAACCATACTTTCAACAAGAAATTTTTTTTTAACAAATTGTGCTTGCCTCTTTAGTAGCTCATTATGTTTAATCTTTCGAACGTCTTTTCCTTTTTTTTTATCTAGTGATAAAATTCAATCGTTATTTTAACTAGCTTACGTGTAGTTAATACAAGTCATAAGTACGTTTAAATAATTTTACGTAACTGCATTATTTGCAATAGTTCTTCATAAAAGTAAGGTGTCCTTAAGGTAAATATTTTCATTCGTATAAAATTATTCAGTTATAACTACTTAATGAATGTACGAAATAGAATACAGGCACAAAAGTTAGTTTCACTGATATTTTAGTAATCTAAGGTAAAGGTACCTTCAATCGATCCTGTCACCGTCTTTTGATTTCATTTGTATTCTACAGTATCAACACAGCCTAGTTTTTTTGCTACTGTGCTTCTGATTATTTAGACGCATGGTCAGTTTGAGTGACATTTTGATGTAGTTTAACACACTATTTTAAGTAACCAAAGCTTGAGCAAATAAACCGAAAACAAGTTCTTGAGGGATCATAAACAATTACCATCATCATATAATCATGGAAGATGTTAATTAAAAAATATCATTTAAAATATTAATACAATATGTAGACCTACTATCTGCATTTATTCAAAATAGAATCAAAAGTATGATATCACATTATATTTGTTTAAACAATTGTATGTTTAGTCATCTACAGTAACAAGATATAACAAAAATATTTGCTAAAAATTTCCTGAATATATTTTCTAGTAGTAGCTAACTAAATAACTGATACGCATTTATATCAAAGAATAAGAAAAGGCAATGTACTTCATTTGACTATGTCCATTGTACTATCTAAGATGCGCTTTCTTACGTCTGGTATAAAGTTATCAATAAAATAAGTACAGAAAAAATACAGATTACAAGTTCTATGTTTATTCTTAAACCTGCTAGATTAAGCATACAGTTTCACAGTTTCCAGAAGATTTGGAAGATTGCTGCAACAATTAAGTCTCCACAGAAACCTTGGCCAGTGATGGATAATCGAAGAACTTGAAAATATTGATAGAGTAACGAACAATAAAATAAATTTTTTTTACACTTATAAAGGTTTGTATATCCATCACTTACATATGGGGTTTGCAGAAGAATAATTTTTAAAAATTTTTAACCTTAATACTGCACGTAAAGGTTTCTAACGTTCTGTTTGGTATTCATTAGGCTTCTATGAATAAAATTTTTTTATTTAAAATACGACAAGGATACTTTTCTGAGCTTGGTAGCACTAACGATTCTCTATCGAAAAAAATCATATCGAAAAACCATGTCCGAAAACCATGTGGAAAACCGCATGAAAACATGTGGCTTTACTACTCGGTTTTCATGTGGTTTTTTAGTCTCAAATCACCATGTGGCTTTCTGTAAACAGAAACATGTGGTGTTGATACAATTGTGTGAAACTTAAATCATCAATATTCAGTCGTAAAAGCTGAGAAATTGTAATAGCTAGTAATTACAAACAAAAAACATAGTATTTAGATGTTTCATAATGTAACACAACTACTTAGTTTTCGGAAAACCCCGTGGTTTCGTTTTCAGAAAACCACGTGATGATTCGCAACAAAAAACTACATAAAAACGGAGGTGCAAAACCACATGTTTTCACGCGGTTTTCCATATGGTTTTCAGATATGGTTTTTTGACATGGTTTTTTTAAATAAAGATGATATTTCATTAAATCATAGAAAAGCCAATAAATGATCTTTGATCCAATCTTTGCCAAGCAAATCAATAATCTTTCGCCAAATCTCAGTTGAAGCAAAAAAAAATATTTGGCCAAATTGATAACGAACTGAGAAAATAACATTAAGAATTCTTGGCTGAGCCGAAAAATGTTCTTAGACCGTATGTTGGCTGAGATAAGACAAGAACATTAAATATGTTAGCCACATTGAGTAGTAAACTTCGGCCAAATGTCAGCTCAGCCATTAAATAACTTTGGCCAATCGTAAAATTACCGATAAGTGAGTTTTGGCTGAATCCCAGCTGAGCCAATAAATAATCTTCAGACATATCTTGGCTGGGCTAAGACATATACATTGGTAAAATCTTGGCAAGCATAATCAATAACTTTGATCGGATGTAGATCGAGCAAATAATCTAGCTCTAGCCATATCTTGTCCCAATCAATAAATGTTTTTAGGCAAACCATTGCTGAACCAAAAAATGGAATTTCATTAATTTCTGGCTAATCGTAAGAATGATCTTCGGCCAAATCTTGACTTGACTATCAAAAGAATTTCATGTGAATCGTGAATAAGCCAATAAGTGATCATTGGCCAAATCTTAGCTCAGCTCAAAAATGTACGTTAGACGAATTCTGGCTTGGCTAGGATATGTATATAGATTGAATCTTGGCCAGGCCAAGAACTCACCTTTTGCAAAATCCTAAATGTGCCATCAAGTGAATTTTGCTTAAATATCACCTGAGACTACACATAATATTCTGGTAAATTTTGGCTGTGCTGAGAAAGGTACTTTGGTTTGATATTAGCCGGGCCAAGATAACAACGTTGGTCTGAAAATAAGCCTCGTTTCGTGAAGTTTGTTCCACAGCACTTTGGTCGGTAGAGCCAAATGTAGACCACAAAAATTGAAAATTATAACGATATTAACTGTTCGTTATTGTTTAAATTCTGTCATAGATAATTAATGATCTCCTGTTGAGCTTGGTGTGTTCTTAATTATGCTACTACTCCTTTAAATATTACAATGTTAGTCCAAAAGGACATTTTTACATGGTTTATTGACGCAAAAACAATGTTGTACTGCAAAGCTAACATTCTTGTAAGAGTAAGGCCATGTCGAAAGTCAAAAAAGAAATTAAAACGGCTGCTACCAGTCAAAACGTTCTACTAATATCGTATCTCGGCCGCTGCTAGTCCGATCCAATACTCTTTCTTCTACAATTCATGAAAAATGAAGCATAATTAACGGCACTTTGTCGCAAAATAACAATCTTACATAAACAATAATTTTTTCGGAAGATTTTTTTTTTTTTTCTTATGGTAATATTGTAAGGTATTGTTATCACCTTTTGATTGCGATTGGTTTTAAGATCGTAAGATGGTTAGTTGACAGTATGTCAAAGTTTTATCACAAATATTGTGCAATAGGCTGCTATATTGTCATTAGGAAACCACACCAGGCAAATTTTAACAACAATTTTAAATCTAATATACAATATCATGATTTTAAAACTTAATAACGTTAATTGCTTTTGACTTTTATTTTCCTATATATTTGGTTCTTAACGTTTTGAAACGTTGCTGCAACTTGTTAAAAAAAAAAAACAATCTATAAGCTGTTACATCAATTTGATTACTACAAATACTAGTCCACAATAAAACTCTTGCATAAAAACTTTCTCGCTGGAATCCGTTCCTTGAAAATATTGCGATACATCTAAAAAAAAGCATTTTCAAAGTTATCATGCTAAAAAAAATAACTTTGCTGAACTTGCCTGATAAAAAAGTTATAACAAGGAACTATGTGCGCAAAGATAATCTGGATTCGCCAAATTCCATCTGATTGCATCCAACGACGATATAACTTGATTTCAAAATGAGCCGGATCATGAGGCAGTACTCAATACACTCATTGCTCACAGACTAATAGTTGCGACCATAGTAGATCCATTAGAAAGGTACGACTATTATTTATTACAAGTGTGGTATACAGAACAGTATTATATCAATAGTTATCTATTAGCAGAAGAGATGGCAAACCTTGACAGCTGGTATGTTTGGAAAAAAATGTATTACCGTCACTAGTACTTAATACAAAATAATAGAGAACGACCCCTCGGAAGGATTAGAAAAAAAAATAGCTCCCATTGCTAGAGTGCTCTGAGAGGAACGTACATCTGAATTTATATAATCAATGTCTGAAAAAGAAATTAAAAAATAATATGTTTCCATCGATGTCACGTACTGGTGAAGTAGAAACTCCTTAATTTTTAGAGGTTCACCGCCTTACGTCAAGCATTATGTCAAACATTAAGTCAAGACTTTATTTTACCATATTTTATTACGCTTCGTCCAAAACCTAAAGCAGACTATGAGAGCAAGTTACTGAGCGTATAACTTAAATATTTTTTTTTTGTAAATGATCAGAATCGTTCAAGCAACAGAGTAAAATCTATAAAAATTATTTTATATATGTTTAAAAGGTTATATTATTGTCAATTAGTGGTACATAACCATACAGTAATTCGTGGAGTAAGAGATAAGATGGTTGGTTCGTTTTTTTGCTCACCTATAATAACTAAACAAATCATAGAATATTTAGACGTTCTGACGTCATACTACGTGATATCGGTTTAAATATGACTCTGAATTTCAAGAAATTTTTATAATTTTATTCCATTATTTAAAAAAAAATAGACTTATATGGATACTCTGTACACTACCTACTATCGATATAAAAATATTTTAGAAAACAGGCCAATTCTCTATTAAATGGCACCATCCTAAAGATAAGAAGAAGAAGACGTATAAATAAGTTCAAAACCACATTTGTAGATCGTTGCCTGAACAAGTATTCAAATATGCCAGTAAACATTTAGCCTTCTTTGTGCCGTATAAACACCTTCGCACACACTGCTCGCCACTGCACAGTGCGCCAGAATGCTCAAATTCCTACGATTCATGCTCTCCTCGAATAGTTACCTAATTTATTTGATTTTAGCCTTATGTTGTTCCTTTGGAAATACCTCAGAAGCATTCGGTTCCCTTAGGTGTGTTAAGATGTACATATATATACATATAAAAACCATGCATGTATAAATATTTACTTAGGCCAAAGGGTTAATCTTCAACTGGCCAGTAGCTCGACAATGGTTTTCCGTTGTTGTACAAATAAATCCAACAATAAAGTTCATGTTTAACGATAATGTACATGTCTACCAACAAAGTTAACAAGGAAAAAATTAAAGCGTGATTCGAGTATTGCATTTTGAGCTAAAGTATGCCGTTTAAGTTAGGTAAACTCTGAAGATTAAGATTAAATTATTAGATAAATATACAAAGAAGATATTAAACGCTAGGATCTTGTGCGATACTATATCTTGTGGTAATCATATCATTTCCATTAGGGAGCATTCTAGTAGTCGGATTGATCTCTCCATTTCCTCATCGTCATTTTCATCAGTGCACTGTAAGGCAATTGGCAGCTCCTCATTTTTATCATTTTAATTATGCTCCTCCCCACGCCTTAATCTCTCCCTCCATTCAGAAATGACCATGTCGCGCAGGTGTTGGAGTAGTATGCTACTTAGAGATAAGATGTTTTCAACTTTAAACAGTGGGAGAGATAGGATGCTGTTTAAGAGTTTGGAGGCTTTGATAGTGAAAAAGTTATTGTAAAAGCGGGTTGGACCAGGCTTGAATGTCAGTGCGCTAGGATGAATCGGGCTGGAGCCTCTGGTCGCGACAGCGGTAATGAAGGTAAACCTATTCCGCAGTGGCTTAAAATCCCCAACGGCTAGGACACAAACGCTAGCGTGCCTAAGAGAAAGTCGCAGCGAAGCGTTAAAGTTAACCAGTCGAGTGCTAGCCGATAAGGCGTCACGTTTGCTCGAGTAGGAATAGCACCAAATACGAACTGGACGCAGGCATTTAGAGCTCGATGATGCCAGAGTTCCTTAGTTTTGTCAATGTCCGAGAAGACTACACAGTCGTTATCAAAGTGAGGTAAGATGAGAGACTCCACCAGGATTTTCGAAGCCTAAAGGAGAGAGTGCGCCTGTCGAACCTGAGCGTGTGCAGCGTGCAGTTTACTTTCTGCACTATCAAAGTAACGTGTTAACTCCAGTCCAATGACGAAGTCAGACGGATACCAATACTGACAATTTCTGCAGAAAAAGGCGCGCTGTGACCTCCAACCGTCATCTGAGTAAAGAGGTAAGTGTCAGTGGTCTTAATAATTCTCTATCCATCCAATATTATAGCTCTTGTCTTTGTTAGCTGTATCGCTAATTTGTTGTTGTATGTCCAAGTCTCGATTAATCGTTTATCTTCCTGAACCAGCAACAATTGCCGCTCTACCTATGCAGGCCGAGCCGTGACTCGAATCTACAGTTCGTCAGTAGATATCTTATGCTCTGTGTGGCGGAGAACAGTTGGCAAATCCTTGATATAAACGAAAAACAGTGAGGGGCTCAAAACACTGCCATTGGGTACCCCGGCAGCTATAGGCAGTGACTCAGAGGATCCTTTAATCCTGTCAATGTCCTCCTGGGACCTACCAGTCAATTAGGAAGCAAACCAGGCCAGTGACGTAGCTGCGCAGCCCATACGCTAAAGCATAGACAGAAGGATCGCATTGTTTATTCGACCAAAAACGTTGGACAGGTCGAACTGCTCCAAGATTGTTATTTGTCCTCTGCTCGATGCCTCCCGAATAGACTCGGTTATGTTAAGAGTTGCAGTTTGGGTGCTGTAGCCTCGCCGGTACCCTGCATGTTGGGCATCTGGCAGGGCGCCCCTTTCAAGATACTCCGAGAGCTGACTGTGGACGACTCTCTCCATTGCTTTGAAAAGTTGAGGCAGAGTTAAAATAGGACGAGTGTCCATGGGCGATGACAGGACAGGCAACATTGCCAAAAGCAGGACAAGGGCATGTTCCAAAAGCTAAAAAAATTTACTTTCTGATATAGACTTGTTAATTACAATACAGAAGTACCAGGCCAGTCGTGGAGGCAGCATCGTCATCATGTTGCTGGAAACTCCATCCGATTCCACGGACTTGGACGTAAGACTTTGCAGTGCAGCTGCTGCCTGGCCAAGCGTGACCGCACTCAAGGAAAAACGATGCTCTGTCCCTGGTTCGCGTGGTAGTCTTATTACTAGAGAAGCCAATGAAATAAGTGAAGAATCTAGTGCAGCCTGAGACGCGTCTTTGGAAAAACCAGCATAGTGCTTTTTTAAGTCACTCAGGGAAAACTGTTTTGTATTTTACGGTTTTTTGGCTGTCGAAAATCCAATGGCACGCAGCAAAGTACACTTGGAAGATGCCGCGGTATTCAGTCGCCCTGCGTAGAACGCCGCTATTGATGTATCCAGGGCATTACGAACGCAAGCTCGAGGCCGCCTGAAATGATCAAACTGAGTCACGTCACCTGTTTGCTGAAATGTTTTGAAGGCACGGTCCCTCTTGGCCATTAATTGTTGAATGGTCGAATCTACCCACGGATTCCTGCGACCGTCCTTCTTAATAGGGCAAAGAAGGGCGTGGATATTAAACGTTTCCACAATTTTGGAGTTAAGGGTAGACACAAGACCGTCAAAAACCGGGCCAAAGCATTCCAGCGATGACCACACAAGACGGAAACGAATGTAGCTGCGAGTGATTCAATCCCCACCGAGCGCAACTGCCTTGCCAGTTTCTGCTTGGGCGGTAGTGGACGCATGAGCGACAGATATACCTCCGTCCAGCTCTCATGGTCAGCGGCAAATGTAATATCATATTTGTCGTATTTACAAGCACATTTGGAAAACCAAGCAAGAAAAGGTCAATCCAAGTGTAATACGTCTTGCCCGAGCGAACAGCATGGTGAGTTGGTGCTAAATCCACCAGAGAGAGGCCAGATGACGAGAGCTCACCTTTCTTTTACCTAACGTCGTCGCCCAGTTTAGACATATCCAGGTTAAAATCTCCAGTCACCACTATCATGGGGTATGACACAATATGCTTGGAAAGTTCCTTGGATAGTGCTGCGTGGTGTGGTGATTAAGGTCGCTTGTAAACAATAGCTAGCAAAAGCGTATGTGTAGGTAGCGCAATCTCAACTGCATGATATTCTACTCGATTGACAGAGATGGGTGATAAGAAGAATACACGAATAAATGTTAGCTCTTCAGAAATGTAGATAGCGACACCTTCTCCCCCCTTTTCCTCACGATCGTTTCGCAATAGAGTATATCTTGTAATGGCCACCTTTTTATCGGTGTCGCAATTCCTCATAAAGGTTTTAGTTACTGCAATAGCATCGTATGCACCCTCGCTAATTTTCTGCTCAAGATGGCGGAAGCTGGTCGTTAGCCGAATGATGTTAATGAGTGCAATGTGGATTTCTCTCGCAGTTGCGGTTGAAGGTAGCTAGCAGCCCCTCGAGATCCATTTCTTTGCCCCCTGGAAGGCATCAGGATCCCCGGGACGCCATACTGAAAGCAGTATTGTGGACAGACTTGCAAAAGCGTTAGGTGATGCGCGTGATCTCACTCATTAAGAAAACTGCTTAAAGCGGTGAATCACGCTGAGGCCTTATAAAAACTCTCTGATCGCGAACAATTGGGCGAGCCATTCCTGTGAATAGAGAAGCAGACAATGCAGCTTTCGAGAGATCGTAAATAGGCTTAGGCCAGAGTGGTCGAAAAGATATATGGCGTGCTCTGCCAACCCCAAAGATTGCAAGCTCATCCAGACCACGATAGTGCTGACCCATGGAAAGAATGTAGTCCCTACACTGAGAGAGAATTGGTCGAGCTGCTCTGCTGACTGGACATACCGTGCCACTAAAATCAGTAGCGCTGCTCTCATTCTCGGTGGGACTGACTCCCTGCCGGACTGGGGGCTATTTCCCTCCAAGCCAGAGTACCGAATCTCCAATACCAAGCTACAGAGGCTCTAAACGACTAGTCGCGCCGCTCCACCACTTTGAGGTGTAATACGTACATGTGATGCAGTCTAAATACATTACCAATCTGGAATTCACACAATGGAACAGTTTTTCAATAAATATCAGCATTTCGAAACTTTTTACTTTCAGTTAAAATGTAGGTAATATCATTCTGTTCAGAGTGTGTGTACACTGAGGATATGCTGTCTGCATGCTTTCTCAACATCTTCATTATACTGTTTGTTGGTTAAGTTGGTTTGTTGACATGTGCTGTTGAACTTGCATTCAGCAGGATTCAGTCAACTAATACTTTATATTGCAAGAGTAATC
>JAPYYV010005832.1:0-14948 GCA_030522625.1 Copidosoma aretas | reverse complement strand
TATTTATGAGAGGATCTAAGCTACGAGGTGGATTGGTAAAATTTCACGCCGATACAGGCGCCGAAATTTCAATTATAAAGGAAGACAGTATCCTTCCAAATACTTCTATTGCTTGGAGGATCCAGGTTAATATTGTTGGAGTTACGCACCGCGAGCGTAGCACGTTAGGTATAGTAAGAATACCGCTCAACGACCTTGTGTGTACGTTGCATTTGGTCCCACATGATTTCCCGATAGATGTGATAGGTATAATGGGATGGGATTTGTTAAAAGCATACAAAGGCTGCATATGTGCCGAGGAAAATGTGTTGCAAGTAGGAGGCACAACAATAAGATTAGAGCTGGAAAGGCTCGAGATTCTTGCCAGGACAAGGCAGGTGATATGTACTCGTGTAAAGAAAACGAGCGAAAAAATTGAAGTTGTCCCTTTACAGAAAATGGAAGAGAAAATATTTTTTGGAAATTTCGTAGCTGTTAATAATAGGGGAAAAATTTATGCGGAGTGTATCAATACACTTAATAAAACAATTAGTATACCAATACCTGAAGTGAAACTTTTGGATTGCGAAATAATTCGAGAAGCCGATCTATACAGCGTCGAAGGAGACGACGCTCAGGGCGTCAACGAGGTGATAATAAGACTTTTTAAAACAGGATATCAGGAGAATAAAGATTCTAGTTATGCTATTGGTGAAATAACAGGGGATTCAGAGAAGGACATAAAACGTTATACTGAGGAGGAAGTTAAAATGCACAGCAATACGTCGGACAAGGGAAGAAATGCGAGAGTTGGAAAAAAAGTGCGACTCATTGACGATTCGAGCTGTAACGAGGAAGAAAGGTTACACGTTCAAAAACTTATAGAATACGATCCGTTTGTATTTGGCCTGGACGGAGAGCCGTTAAAAGCCACCAATATTTTAAAGCATCGCATTGCGACTACGACGGATAAGCCTGTGACGGCAAAGCGCTATAGATATCCGCCTGCGCTGAAATAACAGTTGAAGATAGAATAGGAAAATTACTCGAGCAGGATATAGTTGAGCCATCGAGGTCGCCATATAATTCAAACATGTTACTAGTGCCCAAAAAATCAGGGCCGGACGGCGAGAAGCGTTGGCGAGTAGTCATAGACTTTATACTGCTAAATGAAATCACTGTTGGGAGCTTACATCCCTTGCCGTTTCAGAGTGATATACTTGAGCATCTGGCAACAGCCCGGTACATCACAGTCGTGGTTTTGAAGCAAGGGTTTTTCCAAACAGAAATTAACGAAGACGATGCACATAAAAAGGCTTTCTCCGGGCCAGATGGACACGACTAATATAAAAAAATGCCAATGGGGTGCACGGACTCCCCTAATACATTTTTGAGGGCAATGACTCTCGCCTTGGCAGGATTGCAAGGGTACGAAATTGAGGTTCACTTGGACGACATTATGGTATTCGCCCCGAATCTCGAAGAGCACGGAAAACGCTTTATAAGGCTCCTAAAACGACTGGGCAAGGCGAATTTGACTATTGAGCCAAAAAAATGCCAATTTTTAAAACGTAAATCAAAAATCCTGGGACACATTGTCGGTGAGGAAAAATAAAAACGGACCCAAAGAAAATCGAGGCCGCAAAAAAATACCCAAAACCTACAAATGAGAAAAAAGTAAATCGATTTTTTGGATGCATCATGTATTACCGGAGCTTTATCCAAGGTTATGCAAAAATTGCTCAGCCGCTCTCCAAACTTTTTAAAAAAGAAACAAAGTTTAAATAGGAAGAGCAGCAAGAGTGAGCCTTAAAAACACTCGGGGATGCGTTATGTAGCGAGCCGGTTCTTGCAGCACCCGACTTAGACAAGCCCTTCATTGTAACAACTGATGCGTCAGATTACGCAATAGGCGCAATACTAAGTCAAGGTGAACTTGGCAAAGATCAACCGTGCGAGTATGCCTCACGTTGTCTACGGGGTAGTGAACTGCGCTATCCCACTTATGATAAAGAACTGCTAGCAATCGTCTTTGCGAAAGAGCAGCTCAGACCATATCTGTATGGGCGCAATATTACGGTTGTTACAGACCATGAACCATCGAAGCATTACCATACGTCCAAAAAACCTGACATTCGATTTAATAGGCTAAACGCAGAATTAGGAGGCTACGAGTTTGACGTAGTATATCGCCCAGGTGTATCCAACAAAGCGCCAGACGCTCTCTCCCGTAATCCAGTTCTAAGAAAAGGGGAAGTAAATACCGAGCAGTTGCGTCAAGAATTATATCAACTAGCAGACGAACAAAAGAAAGAAGGACTAGCCGATAGCGACGGACCGCCAGCACGAGTATTTTAAATACGCGCAACTTTCAGAAAAAGGATTCAGTGTACCCCTAAGAACTTAAATATTCGCTGCTTAGAATCAGGAAATTCAGACGATGAAGTACAAAAGAAAAAACTACACTATGACGGGCCCAACGAGAATGAATCAGATATAAGCATCGATGGGCAAGCAGATTAGACGGCGAGGCAGACCCAGAATCAGAGGAACCGAATCACGAAGAGTGCCCACTGAGATCACAAAGGCGTACAAGAAAAGATATAGTACGTAATATAAATAATGAGGATGGGAAGGAAACTGCGACAGTAATAATCATACCGGCAGATGAAGTCATTTCGCAGGGACGAACTGATGGAAAATTGGATTACAGAATGGAAGAACCAGGATTTACAAAGGGATCAAAATAACGAGTACACCTGCAGTAGTACAGGCGAGGGAAAAGTTGCGAAAAATGCGTAAAATACAGCTCGGCAGCCTGCACCGACAAAAACCGCGGTTCTCAGTTACACCACAGATATTCAAGCCTTCAAAAGAAATACTAATAGCCAAATGCGACACGCCTCAAATTTCGAACCCGAACGTGGTAAAAGATACAAAAGATCAGGGACATCGAGCCGAAAGACTTTCAGAAACTACAAAAATAAAGCATACTGTCACGCCAGGTATGGATGCAATAAAAGAGCCAAATCTACACAACCTATTAGAGGGTAGGTCAGACGAATTACGGGCACAAGTGATGGTTGATATCAAACGACATGACGTACAAGGCAAACCAAGTATGAGAAATGACGTATGGGAGCCCAAAGAAATCACGCCGATGGAAAGAGCAGCACACGATATAACTGAAAAAGAGAACGAAACAACGCATACCGGGAGCGAAAAAATCCCGGCAGAACAACGCAGGGGCCAAATGGAAGTAGAATTCAATGTCCTATCAGAGAAAACTATACTTCGAGATGGATAGCTGAAATTTTTAAACGATAAAATACGAAGAGAGACTATTAAATGTGCTGTGCCAGACGTAGCTTTTAATAAAATAACGGGCTTACCGCATGATTCACCCGGGAACTGCCTGTTTCACACCCTTATATTTTTATTGCATCTTGACATCTCTGCCAACGAGCTCCAGACGATTTTATGTGACTCAAAAAGGTTACGAAAATGCAGAGAACCAGAGGTGACAGAGAAAATACTCAAATCACAAACATGTTATGGAAATGGTGATTGCATATACATACTGTCGCAGGAATTCAAGAAAAATGTATGCGTACACTTCGCATTAACCAACGGTACATACCTTTCCTCGCACTACATATCATCAAAAGATAAAGGGTTCTACCACTAGAGGGCGTGGGCAAGAGCGCACATTACACACCCTTAATACTATTATTCGACGGAAAGGAGCCAAGTAGCAAGCCGATCTGCGAGCCTCACGAAAATAACCAAGATAAAGAAGAAAGTAAGCAGGGTAGCTATAGTAAAGACGACAGGATAGACCGTGGTAAACGAGGTTAAAATATCAAAACGCAGTTAGGAGCAATACAGCAACCTTCTGAAACTGAGGTCAATACATGCGATCATACTCAAGAGCAACAGAAGGAAGGCAAGCAGCCAGAGCAAAATGACGAGGGCGACCTCAAAGTAGGCGGGGAGAAAAGCGAGGAAAATAATGATTTAAACGATGCATTGCGCGAGACGGACAACGAAAGCGAAGATACAGAGGGCAGGGAAGCCATTCACTCGTCGACGTTGAAAAATATAGAGTATGTAGCACATGTTTACCGACAGAAATGCCACCATGGGCACTAAAAGAAGGAGAAGACTCACCTCCACTACAAAAACTGAATAAAGTCAGGGGGAACCCGTTTAAGTACCTGGAGAACATAGATTTTACGACGGTAACGGAAACAGAACCCAATACAGAGGCGATAGACGCTTTGCACGAAAGAGGATATACAAATCTGATACGTATGAGCAGCGAAGAGAGGAACATAGGGGAAGCTTAAATGATAAGAGCAAGGAAAGCAATAGTTATACACATGTACGTGAAGAAATATTTTGTAGAAACAGCGCTCAATTCTAGCATTAAAAAGTGTATCAAAGCACTAAAAGAAATAATAGTGGCAAATGGCGTAAAACCGATTGTTAGAGATCTAGCAATCCTTAATCCAACCTAATGGGGGTACATTATCGATACCTTTAAGGAAATATTCAAAGGTAATATATTGGTAGCAGTACTCTTTGCAAACACGCTAGTGATCCCGCCAACAGACCGAAGGCTTAAAATCATCAGGGAATACCACGAAACGGCAGTAGTAGGACACAGGGGAGTAAATACAACTTATAATATGACTGCAAAGGACTACTATTGGAGAAACATGCACCTAGACGTAAGACAAGCTGTTTTGGTATGTTCATCTTGTCAGTCTAAAAAACTTGTTCGCGTGAAAACAAGGCAAGTCATGCTTATTCCTGATACACAAAGCAAGCCATTTGAACAAATTTCTATCGACTTTTACGGACCAATTAATAAAATCTCAGCAAATCAGTAAACACGTATTCTATCCATGCAAGATTGGCTTACAAAATTCATCGTCCTTGCACTCGTAAGGAGAGCGACAGCTGAGGAAACCGTGAGAGCCATAACGGAGAAATTTATAGCATATTTCGGGGCACCAGAGCACCTATCATCAGATCGGGGCACCCACTTTATGGATAAAATCCCGGAGGAGCTAGCGAAACTATTAAAAATTGATAAAATAGGCAGCACAGCATACCACCCCCAAACGAACGGTGCCATCGAAAGAAAGCATCATACACTTACAGAATATATAAAAGCGTACGTAGAACAAAATAATCATTGGGATAACCACCTACCTATGTGTATGCACTCATACAACACGACAGAGCCTGAAAGTACAGGATACTCGCCGCACGAGCTCATATTCGGCCAAAGAGCAAGAACACCGTCTAGTTTTAAACCGTGATCTGACCCCTAAACGTCGGACGAATACATATTAGAACTAGTGACGACGCTAACGAAAATGAGAACCATAGCTGCTATGAATCAAGTACAAGCAAAATATCGATCAAAATACTACTACGATCGAAAGCTCAATACGAAATTCTTTTTGGAAGGAGAAATGGTGTATGTATTAAAGGAACCATCAAAAGGTAAATACGACAATCAATACGAGGGCCCTTATGAAATAACAAGCATCGATTACGAGAAGAAAAACGTAAAACTGCAGAGAGGGGACGATATAAGAGTTTTTCACGTAGATAAAATAAAGAAAGCTTGCATACTAAAAGCCCCACCCAAGAACACCGACGGAAAGATAGATGACTATTATCAAATAGGGTTATAAATAATATAGGATAACTAACTCAGCAACGGGAAAAACTAAGCCTCACACAAATCTCTCGCGGCCCTTGGACGCACCGCGAGAAGTAGGCTAAAAGCTAGGGTAGATCGCCGTACGCACAGCGATAAACGAGGAAAATACACTAACATACCACACAGACACACCGTTTCGTCATTTATTTTTTCCGCGGCCCCCGGACAGCCGCAAAGGAAATTATTTTGTGGCATAAATCTTTAGCAAATTAAGCAATTAGAAGCACATAAGTAGCGTGCGCGGCACTCTTTAAGATATCAATGTATCTTTTTATTATTTGAATGAACTTAGTAAGCAAAAGTAATTGTTATATAAATACATTTTTTTCAGTAGAATAGATACGACAAGCGAGGGCAACTGCTTTATAAATACAATCTATTTTTGTATTGTTTATGTCAAATAAATAAAAATAAGCGAGGATAATTGTTATATCAATGGGTACAAGAAGTTGATAATGTAATAACCCTGGTAAGGGAGATAGAAGTATGAAGGTAGGGTAAAAAAAAGGCAAAGAGCATCAATTTCGATAGTAATATTTTTTTATTTGTAAGTTATTACGCTTAAATTTTTTTTTCATCCCCCTTTTTCTTTTTTACACATCATTTTTTTCTTTCTTCGTCCTGGGTGAAGACCGGGACCCTGGCAGTGAGCACAATGGTCTCCCTTTGCCCTATCTCCCAACCAAAAGCTCAGAAGGCGCTCCAGGCACGCTTTGTATGCGGAGATCGGCTCCACGTGTCTAACAGCAACGGGCCAATCTTCGACCTCAGAGAGACCGATGGACGGTCCCCGAACCTGAAACAGAGAAAAAGAATTAAACAAGAGATAACAGGAGTTGAAGATACAGGAAAATAAATAAGTTACCTGTAGGACGGCGCAGGAATCGAGGGGATAGTCCGACCGATCGAAGGGACATCACGACAAACGAACAAGTCCTTGACCTAATAAAAAAAAAGTTCGAAAAGAACGCTTGGATCAAAACAGAAGACAAGGAGCAAAAAAACGAAAGAATAAGCGATCAAATTGCAACCTACGTGATGACACTCTGGCATGGCACAAGCTAGGCCCTCCTGCAGGATGGCCTCCAGAAGAACGGTACTGCGGCTCCCGTCGGGCGCAGAGAACTTTGTCTCCCGCGCACTATCAAAATTGAGCCTCGAAAAGGCAGAAAGGCTGGCGAAGAACTTATTACCGTGAGCGGTCGACACTGGCGAAAGATACGAGTTTGGTATGACAAAAAAATAGAACACGACAAACACTACAACACAGGAGGAGCCGAAGAACGGTCGGTTCGAAAAGAGAAAATGAAAACACAAAAACAATTTTTCACTGAATAACAACTGAACGGACACCACAACACAATAGGCTTGGAGAGAATCGACGAAGCACTCGAAGAGACTGAGAGGCGCGAGCAAAGTCAAAAATGGCACTGACGAAACGACGACGCCGAAAAAGGGAGAAAGCCCTAGAATACCCCCACAACATCCCTTCCCTGTACCCTATTAAGTCGTAAAAGGAAAAAAAATGAGGAAGAGACGGGAACCCGCGAAGGGAAGAAACACATGAGGAAATGCTCGAAATTCGAATCCAAACACTGAGCCTTAATATTGGCCACACTAAAACTTATTTACCTCCATGCTCGTCCCTACCAGACGAGGCTCGATGGAAACCATTGGAACCGCGCCGAATTCCTAGAAGGGCACCGCAAGCGCACTCACGCGCAGGTACGGCAAACCGCTGTAAAACGAGTAGCATAAACACGCCCATAAAGCAAATTCTTCAAATGCAAGGAGATCAAAAATTAATGGCTAGCAGAGTATAAAATATGATAGTTATAGGAAAAATTGCGTAAAAACAAAAAAAATCTGTATTTTCAAGGATTAGTTTTAAATAAAGATCGAATAACCAAATAAGAATAAATATCTAAGTGCACGTAATGTAAGAAGAGAGCCACCCGCGCTACCTAACGTGATAAATAATTTTTTTTTTTTGTGTATCATGTTATTTTTACGCTTGGGGTATAATTCGACACATATACACACTAATAATAACGGAGATAGCGCTTGGCGCGGAAGCAGGGTCATTCTGAATTTTAAAAGGGGGGGCCCCGGTGATACTTAAACTATCTATAATGTTTATAGGTTTAGGAAACAGGAACAATACAGCGAGGAATAAGAATACAACGAGATCCACGGCACCACAACAAATCGTTATCCAGGAGTGAGAAAGTCATCCGATTGCAATGAAACGTCAAGAACCAGCAATAGTGAACGATCGCGCTTCATCAAAAGTAACAGCGACGCATAAATAAATTAATAAAAAAAAAAATGTCTCGTAATTTTAGCGTATAAGGTCGTACAGGTGAAGTAGAGCAAAATATTCGAAAACCATAATAGACGTAAATATGAAACAAATAATAATAATTTAAATTTAGTATCAGTAATAATTATAATAAAGAAAATGTTAAAAGATGCAAAAAAGGGAGAAAGGTAAAAATGCTAAAAATAATAAGAAAAATATATGAAAATAAAGTTGAATGTAAGATAGCACTATACTGTCAAATATTGAATTGATTATTGTAGAGAGAGAAGAGCGCAACACGAATAAAGTATGTCATACACAAAATACGCATGAGAAAAGTATGAGAGGGCGGAGCAATAAGTAGGAAGATGTAAAGAAAGCGGCGGCTCTATTAAAAAGTTGAAAAGTGGGCGTAAAATGACATGGACAACGCGAACAACATAACTCATTACAGCACACGTACATGCACACAGGTACAAGCTAGCAGCTACAGAAGTCAGCGTCATCGAGGCCGCCGACGTCGTGGCCCTTGGACGTGTCATGTACGATATCGTAGCCATGTGTCCATGCGACCCCCTCTTTTGTGGGCCCATCACAGAGTGGCAGCGGGAGAGAGGAGAGAGTTAGCTAGGAAGGAAGGAACAAGGGAGTCTACGGCGCGCCGGGCAGACCAACAAAGCGATATATACTCTTGCGGCGCGACTCTTCTCTCGGATCATTAACTAATAAACAAAGCATATTCAAGTTTTCATATATTCTATTCCGTAAGCACCCAAAGGCCATCATAACCCACGTAACAACATTGTGAATGTCAATATTTCAGTAATTTTTTAAATAAGACATAGATTTATGGTTTTACTAAAAGACTGATTGGCTATGACTTCCACGGTTGTTATTATTAAATGTCTATCATGACATATACTTTTGAGTATTGGGGGGTTAGGAGGGGCTGGGGAAGCTAAGGGGGGAGGAGGGTAGAGAAAAGTTTGGGGGGGGGTTGAGGGGGTGTCATGAGGAGGTTAGACCAAAAATTGTTCGGTTAATAGTAGAGCGTATTTTCCTCTAATTTTCAGGGAGGCTGAGGAAGGGACAAGAGGGTAAGCTAAGGGACGGCTGTAGGGGGAATCAAGGTGGCATAAAAAGCCCCTTTAAGATTACAATGCAATATAAAAAGATATATAATTCCATGGCTCGTACATGTCACAATTATTACATCTGTACAACATTTTAATGCCGCTGCAGGAATTTTTGTAGTGACGATAACACCTTCATTAACATGCACTCGACAAAAAAAAATTTTACAAGATTTTGTAGTAATGAAAGAAAATCTGCGGTCAAATAGAAAGCAAAGGGCTTCCTCAACATTTTTCTGTCATGTTTTATTTTAAAAAAAATTTAGGTATATGTATGTATTAGATTTATTTTAAATGTAGAAAATAGATTTTTGTACGCTCTATAAAGTAAAATCATCTTAAATAGGATTTTAATTTTTCTATCCGAATGGTAAAAAAAATATAGTTTAGATTATTATAAGTCAAATACAATCGAACCAATAGTAAGATTTTATCAGTAATATCAATATGCCGAATAGAACAATCTTTTAGCTAAAATATCATTTAATTATGTTGAACTATTTAATAATCTATGATATATAACTATTTGTGATGTCCAATGAAAAAATTTTCTCTCCAAACAAAGCCAAACTTCAATTTTTTTTCGAATCAATACAAGGATACAAGAACAAATATTCTGAGCCCTGGATCATTAGAACCACTCGTAGATCTTTAAGATATGACTCACTTTCGAGAAAAATTGTAATTCTCAATTAATATAAAAAAATGACACGACACAAAAAAATTATTTAAAGTTAATATTAAAGCTGTTCCAATTATCCATAAGATACAACTATATTACAAATAAATTTGAATGTATCTACCTTTAAAATAGTAAAGAACCGCTTTGTGTACATATCAAATCGTTATAAAAACCTTTATAAGAGATGAATCTTAAGTTTGTTTTCTCAAATAGTATGAAGATATAAGAATAAATGTTTAAGCCCTGGATCATCAAATTACTCCAAAAACATTTAAAATATGGTTGATTTGTCAAAAGAAGTTATAGTTTTTCCGTAATAAATAATGAAGACATAATGAAAATAAATTTGTTAACTTGAAATAAAGCTGTTATATTGCCTTTTATTATACAACTAATAAGCAGATCAATTTTAAATTTTTTCCCTCCAAGAGTAGCAAAAATAGCTTTTCAGACGTAGAAAATTGTTGTCAAAACTTTAGTAAGGTGTATAACTTTCAATTCATATACAAATGATTCTAATAGCATTAACCTATCAAATATTTTTCAACGTACAGCGCAAAGCCCCCATACGTGATGGAAATCGCAATATTTTAAAATAGCCCTTGTTTCAGTAAACATCTAATTTTGATAAATTTCTTTCATGTTTATACCAAGTAAATTCAAAAAGTCAAATAAAAATTATTGATGAGAAATGGAATAACCACCTTAACCCCTGAGAAGAACTAAGAAGCTCCTTCTTGCTGGAAAGGCACGCTACCACTTGCACCACCAAAGCCTTGGTTAAAACATAGCGATGTCAATCACGTATAGAAGTTTCGCGCTTTACGTTAAAAAAAATTTGATAGGTAAATGCAAATAAAGTCATGTAAAGATGTGGTGTACCTACCTTAAAATCATATTTGTAAATGTATTAAAACTAGAAGTTGTTTTCCGAAACAATATAAGGATATAGCAAAAATATTATGACTCTTGTATCATTAAAATTACTGATAGAATTCCAAAGATATGTCTCGTATCAAAAAAATTGTAGTATCTTTAACAAACGGTACACATTATTATGTAAAGATTATTAAAAGTGGAAAATAAAGCTATTATAATGCCTTATAAAATATCAGAAGTAGGGCGATGCAACTGAAATTTCTTTGCCTAAAAAATGGCAAAAAACCGCACTGAGGGTATTGGGAATCGTTATTCCAACATAATAGAATAAACAACTAAAAAATGTTTCTGAGCTACAATCAGGACATTGATGATAATGATGATGATGATAATAATGATGAGGATAATGATAATAATGATGATGATGATAAAGATGCTGATAAGTATAATAACCATGATGATAACCAAGATAGTAATAATGATGACAAGGATGATGACCATTATTATAACATTGATGATAATGTTCATGGTAATGATGATAATGATAGTGATAACAATGATAATGATGATGATGATAACGCTGATGATGATAAGAAAGATAACGATGATAATAATGATGATGATAATAATGATTATGATAATAATGATGATAATAATGATGCGAATGATAATACTGTTTATGATGATGACGATAATAATGACGCCGATGACGATGATCATAATCATTATTATAATGATGATAATGACGATGATGATGCTTAAGAGGATGATGACCACGATGATAATGATGGTGATAAGGGTGATGAATATTATGATAATAATGATGAAAATGATGATTACGATGATGGTAATAATGGTAATGATGTTGTTTGTGATTATGATGATGATGATCATGATGATGATGATGATCATGATGATTATAATGATGATGATGATAATGACGATGATGATAATAATAATAATAATGCTTAGTAGGTCGATAAAGATCAAAATGATGATAATGATAATGGTGACGATGATGATAATAATAAAAATAATGATGATGATGTTGATGATGATAACGATTATGATGATAATGATGCTGGTGATGATAACGATGAAGATGATGCTGATGATGATGATAATAATAATGATGATGATGATGATAATGATGATGGTGTAGATGATGATAATCATAATAATGATGATGATGGTAATGATGATGATAATATTCATGCTAATGTTGATAATGATAATAATGATAATAATAATGAGGATGATAATAATGATAATGATGTTAATGATAATGATTATGATGAAAATAATGATCATTATTTTAATAATGATGCTGATAATTATGCTGCTGATGATGATGATAATGTTAATAATGATGATAATACTGATAGTCATGATGATGATAATAAACATGATGCTGATAATAATGCTGCTAATGATGATGATAATAATGATTATTATGATGATGGTGATAATATTGTTGATGATTATGATGATGATGATGATAAAACATGATGCTGATGATTATGATAATGATGGTAATAATAATGATGATAATTATGATGAAAAAAAATATAATAACGACAGCAATGAGCATAAATATAATGATCATGATGGTAATCATGATGATGATTATATTGATAATAATGATAATGATGATAAAGATGATCATGATAACAATAATAATAATGATGATAATAATGATGATGATGGTGATGATAATGATGATGATAATGTTGATAATGGCAATCTTGGTAATGATGATGATCCTGATGATGATGATGATGATGATGATGATGATGATAATCATAATGATGATTATATTGATAATAATGATAATTTCGATGGAGATGATCACGATAATAATAGTAATATTTATGATATTCATGATGGTGCTGATGATGATGATGATCATGATAGTGATAAAATGATCGATATGATAATGATCATGATGGTGATGATGATGATGATGATGATTATGATGATTAGGATGATGTTGATAATGATGATCTTGGTGATGATGATGATCTTGATTGTAATGATAATGATTACAATAACGATCATGATGATGTTGAGGATGATAATGATGATGATGACGATAATGATTACGATGCAGATCGTGATGATGATGATAATAATGGTGATGATGATAATGATGATGACGAAAATGATAATGATTATCATGAAAATGATGATGATGATGATGCTAATAGTTATAATGATCATAGTTACAATGATGACGATGATAATGATGATGATGATAATAAATATGATGCTGATGATTATTACGATGCTTATGATGATTATGATTGTAATGATGACGATGATGAAGATGATGCTGATGAAGATGATTTTAATGAAAATAATATTGAGAATGATGATGGTTATGATGATGATGATAATGATAATCTTGATGATACGGATGATGGTCATGATGATAATGATAATGATGTTAATGATAAAAATGATGACAGTGATGATGATAATAATGATGAATATAATGATTATAGTAAGGATGTTGATGATAATGATGATTATAATGATGATAATAATTATAATGATAATAATGATGATGACGAAGATGCTGATTATGATGATAATGATAATGATAATGCTGACGACAATGCTTATGATGATGATGATGAGGGTGACATTGATGACATTATTAATAACGATTGCGATGATGGCGACAATAATGATGAAAATAAAGATATCGAAAATGATTATGATAATGTTTATGCTGATAATAGTGATGCTGATAATGATAATCATGATACTGATGATGATGTTGTTGATGACGTCGATTACGATAATAAGGACGATGATGATGATTATGATACTGATGATGATGATATTAAGAATGATAATGATGCTGATGATGATGGTGATGATACTATCGATGATTATGATAATGATGGGGTTAATAATCATAAAAATGATGATGATAATGATGATGATGATGATAATGATCATAATGATAATAATGATGATGATGATATTGACAATGATTATGATAATGATGATGATGTCGTAGGTAATGATGATGATCATAATATTGTTGATGAATATGATGATGATGGGGTTAAAAGTCACAAGAATGATGATGATAATCATGATAACGAGTGTGATGATGATGATGACGCTGATAAGGATGATGATAATGATGATTATGATACTAATGATGATGGTAAAAATAATTATAATGATGATAATGATGATGATGATGATAATGATGATGATGATCGTAATGATATCGATTATAACACTGATGTTAATAGTTATGATGATGATAATTATGATGATGTTGATGAAGATGATGATTATAATGATGATGTTTATAATAAGGATATTGATGATAATAATCATGCTAATAATGATGCTGATGATGATGATAATAATTCTGATGATGATAATGATGGTAATAATGTTGGAAATAATTACGATGTTGATGATGATGATTATAATAATGATAATCATGATGTTGATAATGATAATCATGATTATGATTTTGATAATAATGATGTTGGTAATTGGTATCATGATAATGATGATGATGATGATAATGATAATGCTGATGATAACGCTAAAGATAATGAAGACAAGGACGATAATGATTTTGATGATGATGATAAATCTACTTACGACATTAATAAAGATGGTACTGATGCTGATAATTATTTTGATTACGATGACAATGATGATGATAATGATGATGGCAATGATGGTCAACATAATGATGATGATGATCGTTATAGTAATAGTAATGATAATAATGTAAGAGCTGGTGACAGTGATATCGATATTAATAATTATCAAAATTAATATGATAATGATGATATTAATGATGAAAATGATGATAATAATAATAATGATGATGATGATGATGATGATGATGATGAAAATGATAGTAATGATGTTTATTATGATAATGATGATGATGATCATGATAATATTGATGTAAATAATAATTATCATGATAATGATAACGATAACAATGATGTCGATAGAAATGATAATGGCAATGATGATAAAGATAATGATGATGATGTTCGTAATAGTAATAGTGATGATCAGGATGATAAAAATGGTAATGCTGATGATGATGTTAATGATTATTATTAAAATTATAATAATGATGACATTGATGATGAGAATGATGATAATGATGATGACGCTAATGATAATAATGATAATAATGATCATGATACTAATGATGATAATGATAATAATTATAATGAT
>JAPYYV010005831.1:0-14948 GCA_030522625.1 Copidosoma aretas | reverse complement strand
AACATGTAAATTAAGTGAAAGTGCTGTTTTTCAATTGTGCTTACGACTTTTGACCGCCATATTGGCTGCGCCATATTAGATGATCATATTCTGCCACTCGGCATTGAAAACAAGATGTTCCAAGCTACATTTTGCGATTTTAAACAATTAAAAAAACCTTACCAAATTTTTGCCAGCATAGTGTCTTACGTCCACAAAGAATGCTCCATATATATATATATATATATTTATCGCATATCCTTTTCTAATTTCTTGTTATTTTGGATTTTCTTCTTTTCCTTATGGACTTAATTACAATCTTCTAGGAAAATAGTCCTTACGGACTAATCTTCACGCAGGGAGGATAGTTTTAGTCTCCAGGTACCCTGGTGAATCCGACACTACCCCCGGTTTCCAACCGGGGGAGTTTTTTGAAGATGTCCCCTCCTCACCCCTTCGAAAAAAAAGTGTGTAGTTATTTTTTAGAATACACTTTGCATTGTGAAAGAATTCAAGAATGCACGTTATATAAAATAGAAACTTTCTGTAAAGTGTTAAAAATATGCACATAATAATTTGGTATAATACAGTTAAGAGATTGTGTAACACGGAGAAGCTTTGGGGGAGCTGCCTGGCAGCCGTAAGAGGGGGCGGGGAAGTGCGGGAGAGAGAGCTAACAGCTACTACTTCTCAAAATGATACCATCACATGAATGATTATTTTTGATGGTTTATATGTGATGATAATTAGACGAATTCGGGGGAGCTGCTAAGAAGTATACGAGGGAGCCGAATACATTTTGCAGGGTAGGAAAAGGGAGCTATCCCAAGAAAAAATTGGGTTAAAAATAACGTGAAAATAAACAGAAAAACTCGTGATTTGCGGGAGAGTTTCAGAGTAGCTGTGTGGGGATTGGTTCGGGGGAGCATGGGAGAGAAAGCTGACAGCCCCGCACGATACAACTATATATTGTAGTAAGATATATATGCTTTCTTCATCCCCGACAGTAAAGTTTGTTGTTTACGTCTGCAGAGTAGGACGCAAAGCTATAAATGTACGGCCGCTGGAGTACTGTCCGGCCGCTGCAAGAGGTGCCTCTCCGAGGTCCGTGCTCTTAAAAATGACCGCGAATATATTCATATATATCCGACTATATTGTATGTATACTATATTATGTATATATAAGTCGAAGAGAGAGGACTATTGCTCTCTCTTTCTCTCTCTTATAATATTTGGACTGGCGCTTAACTTACACCGTCTATATAGTGGTGCTTAAGAGGATCGTACGGCAAGGTGCTGATAAGCACGATGCCATCAGGCAGGCAAGGCGAGTATCGTCAGCAGATCTGCTGTGTTTCCCCTAACGTAGTGTGCAGCTCTTTCATAACTACTTTTTTATACCGCTTATATATATAGCTATAGCCGATGGTTCTATGCAGCTGACAGTAAACAGAACATTTATATTATAACCTTAAAAAGTAAAGTGTGTGCGATGTATGTATATGCAGGGCTTCAGATAGATGATTAAATCGCTTGAAGACGTGCACAGTGAATTGTTAAAAATAATTGAGTACTTAGTGTTTGTATGTGCACTCAACTCAAATCAACGAATACAAAAAAATGAGTGTGGCTGCAGTATATAGTACAGAAACGCTGTATAGTTGCTTCTTATTTGACTTGCTCTTTCTTCCTATAACGACCCTAGATCAGTGATGCCAGAGACCCAAGACCTTTCTATTATATATAGTTATAGAGTCATCAGGCGGAGAGCTGGCGACTATATCCATATATAGCAGAAAAGTCTTGCGTCTCTGGCATCACTGCCCTAGATATCAATACATGGCGTTCACAACAAACGACGGAACGTTTGATTGTTGATTTTATGTCACTTTTTGATTGTATTAACCTAACTGAATTTAAAAAAACTTTCCTGCACAGAATAACAGAAATTGTATATGTCACTTGGCCGTATGGTGGCTGCAAACGGTCACGTGACATAATATACTATTACTAGTGGGGCTTCGCTTCCTGCGAGCTTCGCGTGCCAACCCATAAACTCAAAATAATAATGCATACAATTTTACATAAAAAAACTATTGTTCTTTTGATTATAATTATTTGTATATATTTTCTTCTTTTTTCGTTTTTAAGTTGGAAATATAAAATATATTCAAGATAGACTCTAGAATTGCTAAAGAAATTAGTAATAAAGCATATGCTTCATGGACCACATAAGAGTAGCATTCCGTGTATTAAAAAATATATAGATATCTGTGAAAACAAAATTCTCGAAAAGTTTTAATAACATCACATTATTAAAAGTATTAACCATAGATATAATATGAAATATTCTCAACAAAACGTTGTGGTTAATAATGTAATAGTTGTTTCTTACAATACAATGTTATTAAAAAATTTTAATGCTACATAAATGTCGAATATTGTGCATTAATAAACAGTATTAAGTACATTTATGATGGAAGATATTTAAGTCCGATGGAGGCAGTATGGAGTTCGCAAGAATTTCGTATATGTGGTAGAAGTCACTGTGTTATTTATTTAGCTGTTCATACTGAATCAGCAAAAAATAATTTATGAAGAAAATGAGGTAACGGAATCATTAGAAAATTGGAAAACTACGCATAGGGCTTTCTTTGAGCCTTATAAAGTAGATACATTCGCAAATACAATTAATTAGGTCAATATACTAGAATATTAATATTTTCATTCTTCAAGAAAAGAATGGATTAAACAAAAGCATACCAGAAATTACACAACAATTGGAAGATAAAACGTTATTTTACCTCAAGATGAAGGACGTTTTTTTTTAACTAATTTTGACCAATATTACGGGACCTACATCATTTAGAGATTTGTGATATCATTATAATTACTATGATACTTATAAAGAAACTGCCATAAGTATGGGATTAATAGAGCACGAAAAACAAATATTTATGATTTTTGAAGAACCTTGCAATGTCATATTACCTTCTCAATCAAGGAAATTTTTTGCATGGCTTATCCTGTCTGAAAATATACAAGGTGACATAATTTAAAACATATTTGAAAATAATTTCATGGAAGATTTTGATCAAAATAAATAAAACAAAACATTAATAATTTTTACAAGGAAGTACCGTTGATGGTCACTCTATCTATATTCATTTGAACTGCATGACGTTTCGGCTCTATGAGCAACAAAAAGCCACAGCCCTCTTCAGGTTCTATGATATATAACAATTTTTAGTCATATCACAACAATTAAACGCACAATAGAACCACATAAAACGAAGAACTTACAAACAATCTCTTAGCATGAATACATGTTGACGTTTCATTAATACAAAGTCAAACAGTCGGATCACGAGTCGCGTGCGGCACATAAGTACATATTGATTACAAGCTAATACACATGTACATATGTATATTGTCAATGATGCTCGAAAGTATCGGTTCATATTCTTCTTTCAATGTACATACACCGAAAATTCTATTGATAGTGTTACTTGTAGTAAAAATATTGATCATTTCAGAAAATATTTATTTAAAACAATTAATTTTACTTCAAGAGTGTTTTTTTCCGTTTGAATGACAGAACACAAACAAAATTTAAAAAATAACAATAAAAAATCTGCATTGGTTTAACACCACAAAGAAAATGGACACAATTTCAATTTTGATGATGTTAAAATTATTGACGTCTAAAATAATTATTTTAAAAGAATGTTTTCTGAAATCATCATGTTTCCACTACAAGTACACTATGATGTGCCGCGTGTGACTCGTGATTCGTCTATTCGACTTTGTATTGACAAAGCGTCAATTTGTATTGATGCTAAGAGATTGTTTGTAAGCTCGTCGTTTTAAGAGCTTCTAGTGTGCGTTTCATTGTTGTATTATAACTAAAAATAGTTATATATTATGGCACCAGAAGAGGGCCGAATCTTTTGGTTGCTGATACAGCCGAAACGTCATTAAATTCAAATAAATATAGATATAGTGACCATCAACAGTGTTTTACTGTAACTTCATCCTCTATTATGAGCATCGTTTGTATATTAATAATTTTTAATAAAATATTTAAATTAAAAGAAAAAACGTGCATAAATTTTGGTTTATCTGAATCTATTGTTAAAACGTCAAATTAAAAAAAAATGATATTATAGAAGAAGAGATTCAAATATGCATCAAAATTTTTCAGACTAAGTTTTATGAATTAAATTAAGACCAGAAATTTATTTTCGAAACAATTACTAAACATATTTTATCTCATTTCCAAAAATAAAAAAATTTAATGTGTGCATGGACTGGTATGGTATAAATTTTATTACCTAAAGGTATGACCAGTCATCGAACTTATGAATAATGATTATGAAATATTCTGTTATGAATGAGTAACTTTATTATTATTTTCTATTAGAATAGTAACATTTTTTTTATTTGTTATTAAAATGTTATCTACAAAATTCACATTGGCTAAGCCTCCTCGGTCGATATTTTCAACTTCATCCATCTCATCTTTATCACAATAATATGACGGATCAGGCCTTGAAATTCCTAAATTATGCTTAAGGTAGGTGATTTTAAAAGCTCTTTTATTTATCGATAAGAAGTACTCGATAACTGAACTGACAGTTGCTACGTTGCCAGTACTTCTACTATGTACGAAATAAAAACGTGCGAAAAATTGACAAAATATAAATTTTTCCTCTTATCTATACATATGCGAGTTTTACCGCCACAAAATTTTTTGAGCTGTCAGCGTAAACATAAGGTTAATAGTAAAAAAAAAATTTTCAGTTAGGATAACTACCGTAAATTTACACATAAGTTTACCAGTAAATGTACCAAACTCACATCACTGATAACCCGTCAGATTCTCCTACTTGCATTGCATTCTTCGACAAGCATCAAATTTACTCTGTCAAAATATATATTGAGCTTCGGGTGTAGAACAGCTCTCTTGCGAGAGTAAAATTAATCTCAACTTACAGTATCGTGAACATGCAGTTCCTCGGTAGCTCAATTGGTCAGAGCATCTGTCCAGTTAACAGGAGGTTGTGTTTTCAAACCTTTTAGTTTATGTTCGAAATTTCAATGATTGGTATTTGTTGTCAAAGATAATTACACCTCTTAGGTATTGAGAAAAGCTAATATGCTTCCACCTAGATGAGCCACGTGTTTGATATAATATATATCAATCGTTTGCTTGTATATCCGTTAGATTCTCCCACTTATATATAATACCTAGACTGCACTGAGTGCACTAAATTAAATGTTTAGGTTTTTTGTAGATCATTAGTAATATAATTGGCTACATTGTCTTCGTATCATTACATTTTTTTCTTTATAGAGGAAGCTTTGTATCAGTAAAAAATTTTCCCTAAAAATATGTCAGAAATGATTTTTATAGTGTTTGGAATGAAATTACATCATTTAAAAAAAAAATACGCATGTGTGTGTGTGTGTGTGTGTGCGTATGCATGCAATCAATCATACCTCATAAACCATCTGAACGATTTTCATAATCCAGGGCTGAAAGTGTTTAGCTTTATATGTTTATAGGGACTTGGAAAAAAAATTCAAAATGCATACCTAATTAAAGTTATTATGACGATTCCTTATGTCTAAAAAGCGATTCCTGGCTATTTTAGGGGTAAATAAATACAATTATGTTTTCTTAGTCATTATATCCATATCTTATAGAGCATTAAAATAGCTTCCCATTTAATTTTGAATCATCTGCCTACGTTACGTCACTTCTTTCTTATAAAAAAAAAAAAAATTTTTTGAAAAATTAGTAATATCTCATAAACTCTTCGACTAATTGGGATGTTTCGGTGCTTATAATATTTGTCTTAATATCCTCATATTAGCTAGGATAAATAAATGATTAGAGTTCTATACCTTGTTACAATTGTTTTGATAATTTTTTATGGTTAAAAAACAGTTTTTGGCTATTTTTAAAGCGAAATTTTTTCAATTGGGTCTCGTGTATAGTAATGTGTCATGTATAATCAAAGTTTCTATATTGTTTATTTTGAATCATTTTGCTAGGATTTTGCATCCATTTTTAATGAAAAAAACAACAAGATTTTTGTGAAATATCATTCATGTCTTGTGATCCCTTTGACAGATTTTAATTATTCAGGGATAAAAATGTTAAATATTGTATGCTGATAGCGGCCAAACAAGGAAATTATAGTTATGCACTTTATTCCGGTCTTTGGAACGATTGTATGAATCAATAAAACCGAGGTTTTTGATATATTATATACAATACCTGGCTAGCATTATTATTTATAATCTACAAGATCTTGGACAGCCATTTGAATGTATTGAGTCCAGTCAAGATGCATAAAATTCCTAAAGATATATTTTAATTTCATTGCACTATCCAATTCGTGGTGATGATGGACTTGGTACTCAAGTTTACTGATTACTTTGGTTGAAACATATGTGCTACTAATTTGATATACTTTTTGACACAGCTAATAAAGTTGATGGCCTTTGGCTTGAGTATAAATTCAGTAAAATGGCTTGAAGACAAGCCAGAATCTGGACATCTTGATTAATTGGCATACATTTATTTTGTTAAATATTTTTATGTCGATGGCTTAAGTAGGTACTAGCAACTTATTAAGATGTATTTCAAAGTGTAACAAACTGTTAAGACTAAATCAATTGTTGAAGTAATTAATAAATTAGAGTACTACCCAGATTATTATAAATTTACTTTTGCCAAAGTCAAAGTATTTGTATAGTATATAATATATCTGGAATATGCGTGGTAAGGATGTTTAGATAGTTATGAAATAAAGATATTTTTACTTGCCTGGCTATGTTTGAAGCACGTAACTTTCTGAAATTAAATACTAGGTACAATCGAATAAAATGTTACTTCCGTAAAGAATGAAGACTTTGAAGTTGAGAATAAAAAAAAAAACATTACAAGTGTCTCACGATTCACTTTCATTTGAATGTAGCACTAAAACGTTGAGAACAAAATAAAATCTAAGGATGGGACACTTTAATATTCATATCTTACTTTTTTATGTACACTTTTGAACGATGAGTCGATTGTTAGAATCAATTGTCCACCAAATTTCGTTTTGTTCCTTGAGTATATTTTTTGGAAAAATTCTGTTGCTTTCCAATCGCAGATCATCATTATTATTAAGTGCTGCACTTAAATAAAATGAATCATTGGGAATCTATTTTTTAATTTTTTTTTCTGAATATTAAGTGCGTTGGCAGCTTTCTAAAACAGGAGCACTTATCTAATGTTAATGTTTTAAACAGTCACATGGCTAATGCCAGAAACTGTTACTTTTTCTATCTGTAAGAATCTTTGTTTTGCGATCGTTCCTTTACATATATTTCTATCATACGTATTATGAATATTCATCTCTGTGTATTCATCTTAAGTTACTGTTGCTCCATCAGTTATACTAAGCCTCTGATGTTGAAAGTATCCAGCACTCGTATTTATTCTCATGGTATGTCGTAGGTTTGATCCTGATTAGGTTAACCTTTAATATTTTTATTGTGATCATTGGTCTATTTATTGTTGTAGATACGTCAATTCTATTTCATTCATTACATATTATTCTTTGAATTTCCTTTGCTATTATTATGTTCACGTTCCATTTAACGTTGCATTACATTATTGTCTAGATGTTGTCTTTCGAACTGTGTTTTTAGCCTTTTTTCATGGAAGACAAGTGGTAATCCAAAGAAAGACTATGGTGTAAGGGTACAAACAGGAAGATTTTCGAAAAGACCATTTATAATTCCGATAGAGGGTGATAGGACCCTACAAACTTACAATATTATTCGATAGATCAAGATGACAAGGAGACAGAAAAAATTGTATGTCTGATTATCGGGCTTTTTAGGAAGCTTTATTGTTATTTTAAGAATTTGTGGCTGACACAAAGGGTGGCAATAGTTATTGTTATGAAGTTGTTAACCGAATTTCGTCTTTACAACTGGAAAGTTTACTGAGATATATAACTCTTAACTATAGGGTTTGTAAAAAAACACATTTAAGGCCATTAGAAGAGTGACGATGCAGTTAGGTAGTTCATGAGGGATAATAAGAGATGATTAGGTTACAAATACCCTGTAAAGAAAAATAAACAAATATGGTGAATTTTTCTGCTGCTAAAAAATTTCGGACTGCTAATACGTAGTAAAAGGGCTAAAGTAGACAAAATGACGAGTGTTTCATAAATTTGTACATATTATACCATCAAAAACGCCCTCTAAGGCTCAGATAACTCAGATTAGAACATGTCGGAGGATATTTGATGATCGGCCAGGGCGCTCCATCAAAGCAAACAGCTGGTGGTAAAGACCCGTCCAGGGGGAAGGAGGGGGGGGGGGGTGTGCTTGTGCTCGTCGGTACGTGGTATCGAAGATTCCTGTCAGAAGTCATTGTATCAGGTCCAAGGAAGTGGTTGCAAGGGGTGACGGACTAATCTTACCTTACCCGAAATTTCTCTAAAAAGTGAACACCAGCATCTGTATATTATTAAGTTGGGGTTTATTCTAGTGATACCGCGGCTGCATAGACTTGGTCTGAGCAAGAGTCTAATGTTTTTAGGAGCGAATAGAAACAGTTTAGACAAAAACAAAGAGTGAGCATGACCGGAATATAGCTTTAACGTGTAGTGGGATTCATAGATCGTATACTTCTCTAGCCACCGTTATGCTGCTGCCGATCTACCGAGGGAGAAAATGATGTTGAACGATCTAGCGACGATTTTTGAGCACTAATCATCAGTTACTTGCTTGTGGTAGCTCCAATTTCAAGCAATTACCATCTGGCGACTTGTCGGAGGTACAACAGAGTACACGCACAGTTGAAGCGGGTGCTGAGATTGGAAATTTGAGCACGGCTCGAAGTTTGAAAGTTCAATCATCAATTTATGTAAAATAATAATAAAGAATAAAGGAAACTTCATAATCATGTCAAAAGAAAAAATTAGATTTGAAGGAGGCCTGGTTATAACAATACATAAATACATCAATTGATATTTTTATCAGTGTTCATGACCGAAAATTCGATTAACAAATGTTGATAAAAAGGAATTTAGCAGTTTTATTAGTAAGTGTCAATTGATTTTTTTCTTGCTCGTTTCAAAAAATTAAGTGATTTATTATTATTTTCTTAGAAGCACATATTTAAATTTCTGCTATAGTTCATGGAGCCGTAGGAGTATCTACTTTGGTTGACAAATTTTTACATGAAAAAATCCTTTTTAAAATTTATTAATCTTCTCTGGCTTGCAGTAAGTTCAAGTATTATTTCTTTCACTACTGCTTAAAATTGTCTTTTATTGCTGTAGCAAGAAAAGGTATTTTTTTTTAATCTTTAAACTCCTATAAATTGAAAAATGTAAGTTTTGCTAGTTTTCAATTTTTACGTGATGGCCTATGCAGTTATCAGGTTATTTTATCAGGCTTGACTTATGAACAAAATCATGGTAAACCAATAGCTTAAAATAGACAGCTAGCATAGGTAATATAAATGCATGATATAAATAACAAGATTATTAATTAATCAAGTAAGCTGTAAAACAACAAAAAATTGATTTGTAAGTTTTTTATACAGTCATGGGATGTATGTAATACATTTTTAAGTCAGGACAGTTAATTGATAAATAAAAATTTGATTAATGTTATTGTTTACGTATGGTAATAAATAATATAATCTAGACTCAGTATTCAAAATAAAAAAAATAAAAAATTATAATTCAACGAACTTGCAATACTCTACTGTTCACTAACTTTTCCTGAGTATAAGGTAGTTATAAATGTTTTTTTCTCTAATTGCCTTGTATCATATCAATATTAAATCGGCTTTAGATAAGGTAACAGACCAATTTTCGACTTGCAAAAACATACAGTTACCTTCGTGGTGGCTTGTGCAACTTAGCATACATTCATTTTCACACTCACAAGAATTTACTTATTCTAATCGTTACTCAGCTCTTTGTGCCATTAAAGCATATTATTGCACGTATTGGTCAGTTTTCCGTACAAAAACATAAATTAAAAATAAAATCATGTTATTATAGTACAGTTATCTTCAAATTAACTTTAATATCGAATTTAATTTTCTTTCATGAAGTGAATTAAGAATTTTAAATCATGTTCCACATATATATCACAAGTTCAGCAATTTTTACGTAGTTATAGTAACTAAATTCCTCAAATAACTACGATCAATGTAATTCTCCTGAAGCGTCTGGCTCCTTTACATTTTTTCCGAACGAATAACTTATCAGCCACTGTTTAAAAGTTAGGATACAAATGAATTTCACAAAAAAATTTTTATTCATGAAAATTTTTAACTTTTGAAATCATAATCTGGTAATGCTTAAAATATAACTAACCAAAAACTTTGTTTACAGGAGTCACTGAGCTTAAATGTTAGTGATGTTTTGCTTCATGAAAATGATGACATAGCTGTAAATTTAAAGACTGATTGCTTTAGTTCTGAAAAGGTAAGTGTGTTTTTTAAAACATACTAAGGTAGAACTATAGTAAGTTGCATGTGATGTATATCATTAAATATACAATATTTACTTTTAATGCTCACTCATACAAAGGTTATTACGATTAGTAGAAAATGTTGATAGAAGAAAATATGATTATTATTAATTCATATCTTTGAGACATATCCAAGATATTTTGTTAGAATACTTTAAGTAATAACCAGGACGATTGTGGTACAATTGTAGGATATCGTGAAAATAAATTATTAAGAAAGTGTATTTTGTATTAATTACGTTTGAATTTCAAATAAAATAGCCCAATTATAATACATAGATGTATACAAAATCAGAAAATCTTAAAATTATAGCTTATGTTACTGACTATATACTTTCAACGACGACGACGACGACGACGACGACGACGACGACGCTGACGACGATGATGATAATAATGATGATGATGATGATAATGATGATAATGATAATGATATGGTGTTTATGATGACGATTATTATAATGATGCTTATGATAACGATTCGTATTATGATGATGTGGATGATGATGATCATGATGATGATGATTATAATTTTGATTTGCTGAGACAATATATAAATTAGAATTTTGACAAAAAAAAAATATCAATTTTTGTTCTAGTAAAATGGAAAAAGTTCTAGTGTTATCCCGGTTGAAAAACAACCACAAATATTTCTATGTATTCTAGACATTTTTGTGCCACAGTAAATAAATAGAACACCTCAAAATATTTTTGAAATAAGATTTCTGGTGACATATCTAAAATTTGACGTTCTAGGGCTATATAATATATAAAGTCGTCGATCTTACCAATGTTATAATTTCAAGTATCGATTAATAATGTTGAATGCAAAATGGACAAGTATTTCTACATAGTTAATGACATTCAAAGTTGGCAAGCAATTCTCATTCTGAATCTCCGACAATTCATAACTACTTTAAAAATCCATTTACGGAATATTTATAAGACAACTTTTATCTTTATACTAGGCCAACTTATAAGAAAATATTGTCTTCACTTTTAATTATTGATTCTCTTATATTTATTCAAACGATTCTGTGAGAGTTTTAGAGCAGGTACTACAGAATATTATAATAGTTGTGTTGATTTTTTGATTTGATAGTATCACGTAGTCCATCAGTTGAAGACTGTCCCTTTAATCATGAAGATTCTAATTTTTATGCCTCAAATTAAATTTTTTCTGGGATTCACGCATATTCATTGTTATACACTCAAAGTGAAAAAAACCAGCTAATTATTTTGCTCCTGCACTTGCTGAACATAATGCATAGTATGAATTCTAAACGTAAAAATACTGTATCTTGAAGAAAAAGCTGTAGGACAAAAATAACAATATTACATTTTTTCTGAGAGCGCAGCAACACTTAGGATGAAAAACATAAGTAAACTTATCAATTTAATATTAATTTTTTTTATCTTCTATATATTTACGAATAATGTTAAGATACTACAAAAATTATGTAGCAAGGTTCGGTGACTTTAACGGATGATTATAAATTACTTTGAAAGAGTTTTATGATAATTTTTTTTTTTAATTTAAAAAAACGCTGTATTCCAAAGGGTAAGTAGAATAAGTTATAAGTAATTTTAAAAGATTATCTAAAAAAAAAAGAAATCATCAAGAAGCACAACTGTATTGTAAAAAGATAAATACACGAGCAAGTTCCAGAGCTTATGAACCCTAGATGCCCGTATTGCATTGAATCTCAACTAATTATTTCCTACATTGTTCGAAATCTGTCAAGCTATGAGAGAAAACATGGAGGACTGAAAAAAACGTAGTTAACTAATTGATTGCAGGACGAATTGCGGTCGAGAGTTAAGACGATCCATGGGCTATTTTATTTTTTTATAGTTTGTATATTTTAATTCTTGAATCATTTTTTGACAAAGTAAGCATGATCTTTATTTTTACCTGTAACCAGGCACAACCATCAGCTGCTTTTTAAACTCCGAGGCACAATTAAAATTACAGGTACCAAAATAAAAAAGTCCATTAAAATTATTTAAATGTGAAGTCTTAAGAAAGATTGTACCAAGTTTCAGATCATAATTTTCAGTTGAACAGCTTCTAGAAGCGACTTTGTAAAGATGTTTTATACTACGTAATTATACCAGCTGATATTATTCTCTTTTCTCCCGTGTATTAGGTATCGGAGCACCTCACGATCTGTTTATGTTTGTATTTGGTATTCAAAGAAATGCCTGAGATATCGTGTTTTTTTTTACTGATATCTTTCTCTATACTGTAATTTATACCGAAAGATAACTGAACCTCGCTTTTGCATAAAAGTCCGTGTTAAATCGCCTATTTTCAATACTTTTTATTCTAAAAATTTTCCCTTTACAAAATTCTAAGAAAATGTCTGTACCTTTCTTACGTGCTCAAAAAATCGTTTTTAAAATTAAAATCACGTATTTCAACATTCACTTATTTCAGGTAAATGATTTTTTCATTGGGCCTATTGAAAAAATAGGTATGGAATTCTCACAATATGGCATTGCAGAGTCAAGACCAATATAAAATAACCTACGAGAACTCATTACTAGTGGTAAAAATAAAGTTATTATTTCGTGTTGGGGATTCATATCGAATATTTTATTTACATTTTTTTGCAAATGATTATGTACAACATACTTAAGAGCTCTTTATCAAAGGTATTGGGATCCCGATGTTGAATCCTTGCATCTTTGAGAATAAACAGATATCCTGATTTCATTATCTGTACTTACCATCCAAAAATAAAACCACCACTTACGCTATCAAATATTGCCTCAATCACATCTAGAACAGTCAGGCATGTAGACAATACCTTACATAAGATATCGAGTTGTGCAAGAAAATATCGAGATTTTCATTGGCGTAGAACGGTAATAAAAAAATAATGCCTACGAAAAATCCGAAAGGAAAAAATAAACCCTAGCGTTGGAGACCGATGAAAACCAATAAAAAATTTCATCAAAGCCAATAAGAATTGTCTATTGGTTTCTTATCGGTTTTTGCACCCGTAAAACTGGATAAATAGCTGATCAGTTCTGAAATGGATTTATCAAGTGATTTTTTTTAACCAGGATGGGATCGAATATAAATAAGTCAACATCATTAGGTTCTATTATCCTAATGGCAACACCAATACTAGGGGACTGTAGTGTTTCATCTATAATTTAAATAAAAATCGAAGTAACTATTTTTTTTTATTTTTAACAAAAATACTTTAAGCTCCCAGTTTTGATGTTGCCATCCGGATGGTAGATCCTAACGTTGTTGATTTATTTATATTCAATCCTATCCTGATTAAAAAAAACCACGTCGAAAATCCATTTTAGAACTGGTCAACTTTTTATCCGGTTTTACGGGTGCAAAAACCGATATGAATCCAACAGAAAATTCTTACTGTTTTTGATGAAATTTTTATTGGTTTCTATTGGTCTCCAACACTAGGGAAGATGATTTCCTAATCATAATGAATATTTTAATTGTAGTCTAGCAGAAGGTATTTCAGCGTATAATTTTTATATAATCTTTCTTACCGAGAAATTTTCGGAGGGTAATGCTCGCAGAATTACTTAGCAACTTAGTCATTACTTTTCTAAGCTTTTTTCGAAAGCATTTTGACAGGTAAAAAAGACCTTTCATGATTTTGTACCCATGTATCAATACTACATTTATTGTAGAAGGCATATAGTACTAATCGTATAGTTGAGCATATTGTTTAGCAACATTTAAACCAGTAACTGTTGAAATATAGAAGGAAAAGCTGCAGCTTCCTTACATTAAAAGTTTTTTGATTAGACTTAGAATTTTTAAGATTAAAAATAGGAACTGCAAATTCATTAAACTTAACGTCAGTTTCTTTTTAAAACAGAAATCACGATAACTCAGCCTATTTTATCGAAACTATTTGAAAGTTGGTACAGGTATAGATAACACTTTTGGAATGCCCACAAATTTATAAGTTTACTTAAAATACCTATTGCTTATGGGTAATTAGTTATTAGTCGATGGCGGACAAAAACAACGACTCCTCGGCTTCAGCGAGAAAAAGTGTCTGAGAACGTTTTAGCGAGACTAAACTTTGAGTGACAAAGTTTAAGTCGATGCTTAAACAAGTTTTATGTAAAGTTTTGGATCGATTTATCAAGCATTTGATGAGATACAGCGATTTTCGTTAAAGCATGCAGACCCAAGCTTGACGAGAACTTTCACACGCAGTACACGAACGTAAACTACGTCAATAATTGTTGTGTTAATCTATTTGCTTGATAAATCTATGAACATTAATAAAATTAGGTATACAAAAAACAGTCACTCCGGGAGTGCCGGCAGAAGTGAAAACTCGCACGAATTTCTTTATTTATCAGTATAAAAGTACTATCATTTATGTGGTAAAATATAATATTTATTT
>JAPYYV010005830.1:0-16062 GCA_030522625.1 Copidosoma aretas | reverse complement strand
GGAAAAAAAGTTATGAACAATAGTTATAACCAGTAGTCAAAAACGCTAATAAAATCAACATCATTGAAGATACTATAAAATATTCTTATCTTTGGCTACGTTTTTACATTCTTATTTAAAAACTAATATACGTTCTGTAAATAAAAAAAATTTCGCGTCTGTTATTGGATATAATGTATATAAGAGAAGGCATGATTTAAACTTTTAAAATTCCTCATGAGTGAAAAACAAATGATGTATGTTCTAAAGTTTTTAATGAAATTGATGATTTTGAATCAAGTAAAGCTATTTTAAGTTCTTATAATAAATAAACATATTTTTTAAACAAAAAAATTTTAAGTGATTGTACTACAGTATTGATTACGCAACTCATAAAGGAGTAGATAAAGCAGACGATAATATTTACATAAATTTTCCTAATGAGTACTTGAATAATATCTGAGGATGTCTTTCACCACATAAATTTAATTTGAAAATTAATGCTATAGTTATGTCAATAAGAAATTTGAATGTATCGGAAGGACTTTGTAATGGTACTAGATTAAGAATAACAAAATTATTCAAGTATAATATCGAAGCTGAAATTATAACAGGACAAAAAAAAGGAAACAGAGTATTTATTCCTCGAATAACCCTTAAAACAGAAAATTCTTCATCACTACCTTTTATATTGTACATAAAACAATTTCCATTTACTTTAGCTTTTTCTATGACCATCAATAAGTGACAGGGTAAAAGTTTTGATGCCTTAGGATTATACCTTAGGTAACCATTATTTTCTCATGGACAATTGTATGTCGCATTGTCAAGATGTAAGAACCCAAAAAAAATTTTCATTCAAATAGAATCTGAAAACACATTTGGAATTGAAAACGTTGTTTGGAGGAAAATTTTTGATTAACAAAGAAATTATGGTTTTAAAAATTTTATATAATCTTATTGTTAAATGTTAATATTATTCAAACTTATTTAATCGAAGATGGGGCGTTTCATACTAATAATAATTAAGTGACTCAATTTCAATCACATTTCACATTTTTTTCAGAAAAACAAGCAATATCCATCATGTTACGACATTTTAAAAAATGTAATGAGAATAGAATACGATAATAAATTTAAACATAATAAATTTTGTGTTGTTTTATACGATTTTATAATTCAGTATTATTCGATATCCTTTAGTCAGTTGAATTCCATAGCAAGATGTGTAGGGAGAGATACGATGAATAAAAAATTATATATTGCATTTGTTAAAAGTTAAAAAAATTAATAATTTTCTTTTTTTTTTCGATATTTGTTTTATTTGGATTTTGATATATGAATTAAAATTTCTTAATGAATATTTTTTTTTGAACAATTTCATTTTAAAATCTTTATTCTAATGTTTTTTACCCAGTAATGCTGTTTTTTGCTATTTTTGTTGTTTTATTTTAACTTGACAAAAAAAAAATTTGAATATTGCTATCTAAAAAAATTAAACTCCCTATGGTAATAGATTAGCTTGTACTGTCCAATTTCTTAGACCTTTATATTAAAGGAACCACAAGTATTTTTCAGTATTTTTGTAGCATTTTTTTGGAACTGTTTATAAAGTATCACATTATTGAAAATTAATCCTAGTTCTGCTCTATAATGATTTTCTAGACTTAACCGATCCTCCAGACATTTTTAATTAAAAAGTTTTTTATTACAAAAAGTTATTTTACCTTTTAAACTAAGTAATTTTATCGGTAAATTATAATATAAAAATGGGGGAAAGGTAGAGGGGAGCGGGGGGGAGCTGACCCAAGGCAAAAATCACGGAAAAACAAGAAAATAACTACGTAATTTGGAGGGGGGGGGGGGATCCAGTGTTCACCCCAGAACTATATAATATAGGAAGATATATATATATATATGTCCAACGACACTACTGCTGTGCCGAGCGCCGTCCTTGACCGGCTCGAGTCAGTCTCCTTTAGTTAGCGCTAACAGCAGGAAGGGCTCCAGCTTTTCTGCTCTCTATTTCTTCTCGTGCTATGCACTAAACAAAAGCAAAAAATCTTTTACACTCTGACGTGATTCTCCCGCTCATTCCAGAGTTCAATCTATTTTCTAGCATATATTTTGCTAGCGTCAGTTTTTTAGTGTCTTTTTATTTTGTTGTTTACAATTCTCAAACTAATACGCGAGAAATCAATAAGTGATTTAATTACGCATTACATTGCTTAACCTTTGTATTTTGAAACTGTTTGTTACATTATGCTGTTTTGCAAATTAGAGTTAAATAAATTGATGTTATTTTATTTAATAAAACATTTAACAGTGCTAAGTCTTTCTATATCAGTTCAATTTTTGTGTACAACCAATTGTAAAACTAGTTGTTATATTAGATTTGTTCAACCATGGATTCAGCCTCTTGTCATTCGGACTATTAGTCCTTGGCATTATTAAAATTGTTATCTTTTTATCTATCTCTTGTTTTCTGCAGTACGTACGGTCCCAACAACTCTATAAAACAACAAGCCCAGCTAGTTGTTAAAAATCACAAAAAAATGTTATTTTTTAGTGAGTAACAACTACTGTTTCTTTTTTAAACTATGTCTGAAATGTTATACGTATAATAGAGCAAATATCAAATAAGACTTTATAAGTTGTATTTATACATAATTATTTAATTTTTTTCCCTGAAGATAAGGAAAAAAATTTTGTGTAAAAAAAAAATAAAACGATTACTCTATCCATCTATCTATCCATCTATTTATCTATGTATCTATCTATCTATCTATCCATCTATCTATCTATCTATCTATCAATCTATCCATCTAATTATCTATCCATCTATATATCTATCTATCTATCTATTTATTGTTTATTCCTACCCGTTGAGTGTTTGATCCTAAAACCCTTTCTAGCAACCATTTTTCCCTAACCAATCTCTCCTAGCACATGCCTTACCTACCTCACTATTAGCTCCTTCTTCTGCAATCCGCTTACTTACCTATCCCAACGCTTTCGTACCCACTTGTCCCACATTTGCCCAGGGCGACCCAGTATAGACTCCACGGGTCACCCCGTGAAGATAAAAAACCTCTACCCTGAGAGAAGAAACCATTACGAGGACCAGCCGCCAGGGCCAATTTCAGCCGGAAACCACTCCAAAAAAATTTCCAAGTTGCTCCTACTGCGATTCGAAAAACCGCCTTGCTTGAGCAGTCGTACCTCGTATGACGAAAACTTGTACCTTAGACCACTGAGCTACGGCCGTTCCCAAATGATTACTTTATTTTTAAAGCTAAAAAATTTTTGTCAATGATATGGGCCGAAATTGCATCTGTATTACTTCTATAAGAAACGTTAACTCATAGAACTTTTAGCTTTCTATGAGATTTTATGATTGTATAAAGTTTATGTTTTTAATTTGTTTCTAATAAAAAAGTATAATTCTATTTAAATTTTATATAAAAAATATTTTAAAAATTCTCATTATTAAAAAAATTGTTATTTTCTAAATGCCAAATAAGGAATTAACTGATAATTTACGTTTGTAATCTATAATACCATTCTGCAAATTATGCCTAGCAGTATAAAATTATTAAGGATCCTAATGAAAGATTTTTTTTTATAAGATGGTTAAAAATGACATACTAAGTGCTACAATGTAAATTAATTTAAATAATTTCTTATTGAATTAATTCAATGGTTTCAATTATTCTACATCATTTTTGAACTACTGTAGAGTCTTCTACGAATTAACAATGCTTCTGAATTTTTCTATATTATAGAATCAATATCTAGATACTAAGACGTGTTTTTCTTTACCCTTATCTTATTTCATTATATATTTGTTTATTTACTTATAATCCAAAAAAATGTGTAATTTAGAAATATTAATATAACCAAATTATGAAAGTCGAATTATTATAGAAGTGATGATGAATGGCTGCGAGGGAGCAGAGGTGTAGGTGAGAAGGAAAATGACAAGGAGCCGGGAGGAAGCTGAGGGGTATCTGATGTGAAGCTGTTAGAGCTGGGGCCTATACAAATTTTACTAGCTTAAAAATAACACTTAAACGAAGAAGAAACTCTCTTACTTGAGAAAGAGCCAGAGGAGAGCTACGGAGGAACTGAGGAGGATCGGGGGGAAGGGAGGGTGGGCTAAGACTAATTTTTGTTCATACAACTATATAATATAGAAAGATATATGAACCGATACGGTGATGTAGCGGTAGAATTGCAGTTTTGTCGAACTCCAGAATCATGTCGTGTACATACGGGCAATAATAGGCTCGGTTCGAGTCTTGCCGTTTGCCTAGAGGTTTGCTTCTGCTTTTTCCTTTTCCCTGGTTTCAATCAACTATTTCTCTAACGATACGGACAACGTGAGCAAGAGGTGAGCAGGAGTTGGATCCAGGTGCATGTGCTCCACACCTGGACATAGACACCTGGACCGAACTTTATCAAAACGACCGCACCGGGCCGTTCCGAGTTAGGTTTTTCCCCAGCCTACAGGGCTGGTCCTGGGCGGATGCAGAATGGTTGCTAGTTACTCCCTAGCCCCTCCTTTGCACCTTCTCTACTTTCTCTAAAGTGCTGAGTGGCCTGAGTAGTTCCTTTAGAAAAGAGCCCAATGTATAGCACTATAATAGAAAAAAAAGATAATATATATATATATATATATATATATAAATATATATAAATGTTACGTTCCACGTCAACTGTACCACCCTCAGAGCCAAAATTAAGAGCAACCAAAAAAATGTACTAGAGCTTTCAAATTGGTAATAATAAGTACCTTAAAAATCCGTTATGCCGTTTGTAAAATTTGAAATGGAGTATCCAAAATGGTGGCAGTAACGTGTAAGTATTACCATAAAGCAATTTTAATAGTATATATTAATTAGAAAAAGATATTTTATCATAAAGAATTTGCCTGAAAATTCTTTTCTGCTTCTACAATAATCAATATAGACTCAAACAGCCATATAACTTTTGATATATCCAGTATGGCGTCGTGAGGGTCAAAAAATCGTGTTTTTCCAAAAATTGAAACCTTCATATCATGGAAAAAGCAACCATTTTTTAAAAATTTGCATTACATTTAACTCTCAGCATGATCAACCATAATTGCGTAGTCAGAAATTATTTTTCAAAATGGCGGATTTAATCTGGAGTCGTTAACGTTCAAATATCAACAAAAATCCACTAAAGTAGAGTATCACCTTGAAGAAAGATATTCTATCATGCAGGACTATCCTCATGAAGCGTTTTAAATTTACTTACAATATATTTTAACGGAACAAAGCCAAATCATTTTTATCAATCTAATATGGTGTCGCGTTGCATAATTGTATTTTTACAATGATTTAAAGCTTTCAATTACAAAAAAACCCATATTTCAATGTTATATTGCATTGCACTTTACTCTTAGCATAAGTGATCATGATTGCGTGGTCAGAATTAATTTTTGGAAAATGGCGGATACGTAGTGGTGTTGGTAATATCCAAGTATTACAAGCAGGCGAAAAAATCAAACATTATAAAGAAAAAAAGGTACTTTATTACGTAACATTCACTAAAAAGTTTATGTCTCACGTAGCTGATAACAAAGTCAGGGCTTAAGAAGCTTAATCTTATGATTAAAATCAAATGTGGTGTCGAAACTGAGAAAAATAAATTATTTTTTAATTAGTATACAAATGTATTCTAGAAAGAAGCAACATTTAATATAAGTAAGTTCTGCTTTTTGATTTCTGTATGATTGACCATGATTTTATTTTTGAAATAAATGTTTTAAAAACGAAATATTCAAGATTGCGTCGTTATTGTTAACATTTTGGAATTCATCAAATTATATTTAGTATCATTATGAAATTGAAAATTTGTATGTTGCAAATCTAACAAAAATATGTTGTTTCTTATTGCAGACTGAGAATTCGAATTTAAGTTGATTAAAATTCATGTGGAAAATTTTTATTTGGCGTCTAAAGTAATAAATTTTTTTTTTTAATGGCATGAATAATATTGTAATAAATATAATGTAGGATCGACAAATTTGTTAGTTACAGCTAAAAATACATTTACATATGTGATGAACTTTTTTGTGTCCACAAAGTTTTTTGGATGATCTTAGGCATCTGTTCTATTATGTAATTATGATATCCGCAAAGTATCGATAATCTACTAAAATATTTATATACTCTAACGCTGATTCTCTAGTAAATATATTTTCATAATATTTGTCTATGACGATCTAATTATTTATAATTTCTATACATTTCAATTTTTTTTAAACTTGCTTTTCATAAAACTTTTAATATTGCATAATGCTCATTGGTTCATCTGCTGTGGAATATATTACAACTTTTAATATATTTTCGGGAATTACGATAATTGCATGAGCTATACTTATTTTTGGTACCCTAGGAGCAGCAAAAAATCGTTTTCTTAAACGTTTTACTGTCTTTGTATGCCCTTTTGCACTGTAAAGGAACAAATTGGTATTTTTGATTTTTTTTTTGCTCAATCTAGAAGGGATTTTGGCGGTAAAATTAGTTTCGACCAATCAGCTTGTTAACTTGTTCGAGCTGCTCCTCGTTTAAATACTGCTCCAATGCCGTCAGCCGACCCTTCTCGTGTGATGTTGCATAGAAGTGCCATTCGCCTGTTCTATCGGAATCTTCTTTATGATACACGTGGTTGCTTATTTTGAATTTATTCTTATGTTATTGCTTTGCTCTGTCGCTAACGTACCTTATTTTGTGTAATTTAGGACAGAGTTTTTTTAATTCTGATATAATCAATTGTTGCATTATGTGTACTGCAGTAGAATCCTAAGTTAAGCAGCCAGATAATATAGTAAATCTCTGATCGATTATTGAACCACATTGATCATAGTATGCAGCCACAGGTTGAACAGTTCACTGGGTGTTATTGTAGTGAAATCCTTGAGCTGCGTTTTGTGCGACAAACGCATAGTTTTCCGATAAATCCGTGTTAACGATAATTTCTCCTTCTTGTAAATTGTTTTTCAAATGAAAAATGAATTTTGATTGTGCTTTAGAAATAAAGTGGTAAGGAACTAAAGTTTGTAATGAAGCAGACAACTCCTCTATGAAATCATAAAGTAGTAAACACTCTTTTTTAAGAGCTTATCGGTCAGTAGACTGCCAAGTAGAAAAAAAAATTTTTTTCGTCCCACTTTTCTCTTAAGTGTCAGAAATGTATGTGGAAAATTTATTAATATAGGGCAGTGCTTGCAGTTTTTAAAAAACATGATGGTAATTGGACTGTACATAAAACTAAGATTAAGCAATCGGTAAAAGTAGTGATTTAAATGTCACAATTAACAGTGAACTTTAATAAATTAGCAGCGTTGATCATGGCTTTCAACTTTTGGTGCAATACGCAGACACATACACTGTGGATACCTTTAAAAACAGCTATTACGCACTATTGTGGTCAAAGTTCTGCGAATTTGCTTAGACCGATAGGAAATTCAGAATTTTGCTGTTTGAATTGATTATAAAGACTCTTAATGTCACATAAGAATAATCGTCTCTGCATTTTGACTTGAGAGTCATCGACAATGCCTGTGACTGTATATTTCGCGTTGGGCATAATCCTACTATTTGAGTCGCTGTTATAAAAATCTAATACTATTTTGAAAGTTTCATCAGACAATGATTTTCCTACTTTTACATAAGATGTAGCCAATATATTTTGCGATTCACGCAATTCTCTTGCTTTTGCAACAAGTCTTCGAGAAGCGCCAAACTCTATAGCAACCTTAAGATTACTCCAGCATTTAGGAGCTACAGTAAGAACGCTTATGCGTTGAAGATCATTATCAGGTAGACTTAAAAACTTATCTTTCATAGACGATTGTTTAATATGGCGATATAAATCATCTATTACTTGGATTCCTTACTGCCAGATTTCTTGGGCAAAAGAACTGCGTAGATGTTTGGCAAAACACCTCCCTGGGATAGTGGCACATGAGCGAGCAACTTGTTGAGCTCCTCGTCGTTGCGAATGGCCAATTGGAGATGACGAGGAATGATTCTGGTTTTCTTGTTCTCACGGGCTGCGTTGCCTGCTAACTCCAGCATCTCTGCCGATAAGTGCTCAAGGATAGCGGCCATATAAACCGGAGCACCGGCACCAACTTGCTTAGCGTAGTGACCCCTTCTTAGGCAGCGGTTGATGCGGGAAACAAAGAACTGCAGTCCAGTCCAGGAGGAGCGACTCTTGGCCTTCGACCTGCCCACTTTTCCAGCACCTTCATTGCCACGCATAAACAGATGTTTAAAAATATGTTTCTTTACTTTTTTGGAATCTAAACTAAGAAATACTCGATTTTACATGACAATATCAACATAACCTTAAAAATATGAAGGTTACGGTTAGTAACTTTGTACGTGGCTTACGGTAACAAAAAATGATAATCAAGTATATGCCACTGAAATCTTTTTTCTTTAAACTATTCTATATAATTTTTAAATTAACTCACAAAATAACCTTTCAAGATCACGTAAATGAAAATTTGGCTTTAAAATTCTTGACGTTTAATGTTACGCCTTTCATGGATTTATTATAAATAATTAGTTACATTAGAAAGTCATATGATCTTTGAGTGGCCTTAGGGGACAAAGTCAAGATCTAGTTTAATGTCGCTGAATGGGTTTTCTCATTAATCTTAAAAGGATTTGTTAAAAATGTTTTTAGACAGAGGTACTCTAGGCAGGATAGTAAAATGCGTAAATTAAAAATAAATGGTCCTTAAAATGACATCTTAAGTTCATTAAAGAAATTGATGGCTATTATAGGGGGATCAATTAATGCGTATCTAGAAATAGGTCGTCTTAAAGGTTGTCGTTCAAGGTCATTTGGAAAAAAATTTGTCAAATATAAATTTAGACGTAGATCTTTACGCTCTATCTTAGTCGGTGATAACAATAAGAAATTCTGTATAGAAAAAATCAATCAACCTTAAAATGAATATTTTTATATTTATATGAACACAATTATACGACGCAACGCCATATTGGATTATCAAAAAAAAATTTGCCTCTGTTCCGTGAACATAAATTATAATTATTTACCAATAATTATTGGTAAATTAAAAACACGTCAAAAGGCTAGTCCTGCATGATAAAATATCTTTCTTTAAGATTATACTCTACTTAAACGGATTCTTGTTGATATTTAAACGTTAACGACGCCACATTCAATCCGCCATTAATAAAAAAGTATTTCTGACTACGCAATCATGGTCAATCATGCTATGAGTGAAATACATACACATATTCCTATATTATATAGTTATTTGTGTAGGGCATTTCGCACCCGTACCACAAACCGCCCCCCCCGCAAAACAAAAGAATGTTTGCTTATTTCCTCTGTGAACGAAACCCAAGAAAATCTGGTTATGCCTCCTTATGCAACCCCTACACCCCCGCCACCCTCTTTACAGCCACTTACATGATTCTTTAGGCTTCCTAATCGCTCTAAAAATAAAAAATAAATTACTTTTTTTTCCCAAGATTTTTTTAATGTACACATTTTCCACCACCATTATGCTAAATGATTTGTCATTGAAATCCAACTAAAAAAAAATAAAAGTATCTTTCTCTCTATGTGATTTTGACTCAACAAATATTAAATATACTATGAATTGTCTAATTCCAATACATTTTTTTTTTTTGTCACTTAAACTTGTAAAAGTATAAATTACTTTCGACAAAATCGTTTAGTGTTGCTCATAATTATTACATTAAATATGTATTTAAACTGTTTTATCTATCTTTTCCACACTGCCCAAAAGGCAATTAGATAGACGTGTTAAAATTTTCTTCATTATTATTATTTTAGGATATAAAAAGATTTCATAGTAAATAGATATATAATTACGGAACATAATATAGTTGTATATGGTCATAATAAAAACTTTACATTATCCCTAAATAATAACAACTGTGGAATTTGGCATGTCTATTAAGCTACTGAAGCCACATCATTAGGCCACAAAACTAAAAATACCATAATTAATTGATAATTCGTCGCTACAATCAGTGCTGTCAGCGCAAAGTAATTGGGTAATCAGTAATTTTATTCAGATTTATTAATAAAATGATTGTCTTTGTATATACGCATGTGACGTTCCGCGTCAAATGTGCCACCCTTAGGGCCAAAATCAATCGCAACCAAAAAAAACGTACCAGGGCTTGAAAAATTGGTATTAATAAGTACTTTCAAAATCCATTAGGCCTTTTGTGAAATTGAAATTCGCGTCTCTGAAATGATGGCAGTAACGTGTAAATATTACCATAAAGCAATTCAAAAAGTATATAATAATTAGAAACAGATATATTATCATAAAGAATTGGCCTAAATATACTCTTTTGCTTCGGCAATAATTAATATAGACTCAAACAGCCATATAACATTCGATATATCCAATATGGCGTCGTTAGGGTCAAAAATCGTGTTTTTCCAAAAAATAAAATCTTCATATCACAGAAAAAGCCACCATTGAAGAAAAATTTACATGACATTTCACTCATAGCATGATTGACGATGATTGCGTAGTCAGAAATGATTTTTAAAAAATGGCGGATTCAATACGGCGTCGCTAACGTTCAAATATGAACAAAAATCCATTTAAGTAGAGTATAATTTTAAAGAAAGATATTTTATCATGCAGTACTAGCCTTGTGACGTGTTATCAATTTACCAAGAATTTATGTTCACGGAACAGAGCCAAATAATTTTATAATAATCCAATATGGCTTCGCGTTGTATAATTGTGTTCATATAAATATAAAAATGTTCATTTTAAGGTAAATTGTTTTTTTCTATACAGAAACTCTTATTGTTATCACCGACTAAGATAAAGCGCAAAGACCTACGTCTAAATTTAGATTTGACAAATCTTTTTTAAATGACCTTGGACGACAACTTGGAGGACGACCTATTTCTAGATACGCATTTAATAATGTCCCTATAATGGCCATCAATTTCTTTGATGAACTTTAGAAGTCATTTTAAGGACAACTTATTTTTACCCTACGCATTGTACTATCCTGTCTAGAGAACCTCTGTCTAAAAACATTTTCAACAAATCCTTTTGAGTTTAATGAGGATTACCAGTCAGCGACATTAGACTAGACTTTGACTTTGTCCCCTAAGGCCACTCAAAGATCATATGACTTTCTAATGTAACTAATTATTTCTAATAAATCCATGAAGGGCGTAACAATAAACGTCAAGAATTTAAGAGCCAAATTTTCATTAACGTGATCTTGAGAGGTTATTTTGTGAGTTAATTAAAAAATAATATAGAATAGTTAAAAGAAAAAAAAATTGATTGCATATACCTGATTATCATTTTTTGTTACCAAAACCACCTACCAAGTTACTAAAAGTGACCTTCATATTTTTACGGTTATGTTAATATTGTTATGTAAAAACGAAAATTTCTTAGTTTAGATTCCAAAAAAGTAAAAAAAAATTATTTTTAAACATCAATTTAGGCGTGGCAAAGAAGGTGCTAGAGATGTGGCCAGGTCGAAGGCCAAGAGTCGCTCCTTCTGGGCTGGACTGCAGTTGCCTGTATCCCGCATCTACCGCTGCCTGAGAAGGGGCCACTACGCTAAGCAAGTTGGTGCCGGTGCTCCGGTTTATATGGCCGCTATCCTTGAGTACTTATCGGCGGAGATGCTGGAGTTAGCAGGCAACGCAGCCCGTGACAACAAAAAAACCAGAATCATTCCTCGTCATCTCTAATTGGCCATTCGCAACGACGAGGAGCTCAACAAGTTGCTTGCTCATGTGACACGTTTCCAGGAAGGTGTTTTGCCAAACATCTATGCAGTTCTTTTTCCCAAGAAATCTGGCAGTAAGGAATCTAAGGGCTAGATGATTCATATCGCCATATTAAACAATCGTCCATAAAGGATAAGTTTTTAAGTCTACCTGAAAACGATCTTCAAAGCATAAGCATTCTTACTGTAGCTCCTGAATGCTGGAGCAATCTTATGGTTGCTATAGAGTTTGGCGCTACTCGAAGACATGTTGCAAAAGCAAGAGAATTGCGTAAATCGGAGGGTATATTGGCTACGCCTTATGTAAAAGCAGGAAAATCATTGTCTGATGAAACTGTCAAAATAGTATTAGATTTTTACCACAGCGACTTAAATAGTAGGATTATGCCTAACACGAAAGATACAGTCACAGTCATTGTCGATGACTCTAAAGTCAAAATGCAGAAACGATTATTGTTATGTGACATTAAAAGTCTTTATATTCAATTCAAAGAGCAAAATTCTGAATTTCCTATCGATCTAAGCAAATTCGCAGAACTTTGACTACAATGGTGCGTAATAGCTGGTTCTAGATGTATTCACAGTGTACGTGTCTGCGTATTGCCCCAAAATTTGAAAGCTATGATCAACGCTGCTAATTTATCAAAGTTGACTGTTAATTGTGACATTTTAATCACTTCTTTTACCGATGTCTTCATCATAGTTTTATGTAAAAAACCAATTACCATCATGTTTTAAAAACAACTGCAAGCACTGCCCTGTATCAATAAATTTTTAACATACATTTCTGACACTTTAGAGAAAAGTGGGACAAAAAAGATTTTTTTTTCTACTTGGCAGTCTACTGACCGATGCGCTCTGAAAAAAGAGTGTTTACTACTTTATGATTTCGTAGAGGAGTTGTCCGCTTCATTACAAACTTTAGTTTCTTACCACTTTATTTCTAAAGCACAATCAAAATTTATTTTTGATTTAAAAAACAATTTATAAGAAGGTGAGATTATCGTTTACTGGGATTTATCGGAAAACTACGCGTATGTCGCATAAAACGCAGCTAAAGGATTCCACTACAATAACGCCCAGTAAACTGGTCAACCTGTGGCTGCATACTATAATCAAAGTGGTTGAATAATCCATCATAATTTTACTATGTTATCTGGCTGCTTAACTTATGATTCTACTGCAGTACACATAATGCAACAATTGATTATTTCAGAATTGTAAAAACTCTGTCCTAAATTACACAAAATAAGGTACGTTAGCGACAGAGCAAAGCAACATTATAAGAATATATTAAAAATAAGCAACCTAGTTTATCATAAAGAAGATCACGACATAACAGCCGAATGACATTTTTATGCAACAGCACACGAGAAGGGTGCGTGTGACGGCATTGGAGCAGTATTTAAACGAGAAGCAACTCGAACTAGTTTACAAGCTGATTGGTCGAGACTAATTTTACCGCCAAATTGCTTCTAGATTGAGCAAAAAAAAATTCAAAAATACCAATTTGTTCCTTTACAGTGGAAAAGAGCATACAAAGTCAGTAAAACGTTTAAGAAAACGATTTTTTGCTGCTCCTCAGGTACCAAAAATAAGTATAGCTCATGCATTTATCGTAATCCCCGAAATTATATTAAAAGTTGTAAGATATTCCACAGCAGATGAACCAATGAGCATTATGCAATATTAAAAGCGCCAGTTTTATGAAAAGCAAGTTTTAAAAAAAATTAAAATGTATGGAAATTATAAATAATTAAATCGTCATAGACAAATGTTATTAAAATATTTTACTAGAGAATCAGCGTTAGAGTATAGAGAGACTTTAGTAGATCAACATTACTTAGCGGATATCATAATTAGATAATAGATCAGATGTCTAAGATCATTCAAAAAACTTTGTGGGCACAGACAAGTTCATCACATATTTCAATGTATCATGAGCTGTAACAAACAAATTTGTCCATTCTATATTTTAATAATTACAATATTATTCATGCCATTAAGAAAAAAATTTATTACTTTAGACGCCAAATAAAAATTTTCCATATAAAATTTAATTAACTCAAATTCGATTTCTCAGTCTGCAATAAGAAACAACATATTTTTGTTAGATTTGCAACATGCAAAGTCTCTATTTCATAGTGATACTAAATATAATTTGATAAATTCCAATATGTTAACAATAACGACGCAATCTTGGTTATTTCGTTTGTAAAACATTTATTACAAAAATAAAATCATGATTCATCATACAGAAATTGAAAAGCAGAACTTACTTATATCAAATGTTGTTTCTTTCTAGAATAAATTCGTCAAGTAATTAAAATATAATTGATTTTTCTCAGTTTAGACGCCGCATTTGATTTAAATCATGAAATTGAGCTTCTTAAGCCCTGACTTTGTTATCAGCTACGTAAGACATAAACTTATTGGTGAATGTTACGTAATGAAGTACCTTTTTCTCTTTGTAATGTTTAATTTTTGTTGCCTGCTTGTAATACTTGGATATCACCGACGCTATTAAGTATCTGCCATTTTCCAAAAATTAATTCTGACCACGCAATCATGATCACTTTTGCTAAGAGTAAAGTGCAATGCAAAATAACATCGAAATATGGGTTATTTTGTAATTCAAAGCTTTCAATCATTGTAAAAACACAATTATTTAACGCGACACCATATTGGGTTATTAAAAATAATTTGGCTTTCTTCCGTGAAAATAAATTATTGGTAAATTAAAAACACGTCATAAGGATAGTCCTGCATGATAGAATATCTTTCTTCAAGATTATACTCTACTTAAATGGATTGTTGTTGATATTTAAACGTTAACGACGCCATATTAAATCCGCCATTTTTTAAAAATAATTTCTGACCACGCAATTATGGTCGATCATGCTGAGAGTAAAATGTAATGCAAATTTTTTCTAAATGGTTGCTTTTTCTGTCATATAAAGATTTTAATTTTTGGAATAACACGATCATTGACCCTTACGACGCCATATTGGATACATCGAAAGCTATATGGCTGTTTGAGTCTATATTAATTATTGTCGAGGCAAAAAAGAATTTTCATGCAAATTTTTTATGATAATATATGTGTTTTTTATTATTATATACTATTTGAATTGCTTTATGGTAATATTTACACGTTACTTCCACCGTTTTAGATACGCTATTTTTAATTTTACAAAAGGTCCAACGGATTTTTAAAGTACTCATTATTACCAATTTTTTAAGCCCCGGTACGTTTTTTTTGGTTGCTCTTAATTTTGGCCCTAAGGATGGCACAGTTGACGCGGAACTTCACATGCGTATATAGAAAGACAATCATTTTATTAAAAAATCGGAAAAAAATTACACATTACCTAATTACTTCGCGCTTTGTGGCCTGAAGATGTGACTACAGTAGCTTAATAGACATGCCGAATTCCACGGTTGTTATTATTTGAGGATAATGTAAAGTTTTTATTATGACCATATACAATTATATTATGTTCCGTAATTATATATCTATTTAATATGAAATCTTTTTATATCCTTAAATAATAATGATAAAGAAAATTTTAACACGTCCATCTAATTGCCTTTTGGGCAGTGGGGAAAAGATAGATAAAACAGTTTGTATACATATTTTATGTTATAATTATAAGCCAAACTAAACGATTTTGTCGAAAGTAATTTATACTTTTATAAGTTTTAGTGACAAAAAAATAAATGTATTAAAATTAGACAATTTATAGTATATTTAAAATTGGTCGGGTCAAAATCACAGAGAGAGAGAAATACTTTTATTTTTTTTTTTGTAGGATTACAATAACAGATAATTTAGCATAATAATGGTGGAAAATGTGTACTTTATAAAAATCTTGGAAAAAACAGTAATTTTTTCTCCATTTTAAGAGCGGGTAGGGAGCCCAAAGAATCATGTAAGTAGCTGTGAAGAGGGTGTCGAGGGTGTGGGGGTGGTATAAGGAGGGATAATCAGATTTTCTTGGGTTCAGTTCACAGAGAAAACAAGCAAACTTTCTTTTGTTTCGCGGGGGGGAAGGGTTGTGGTAGGGGTGCGAAATGCCCTACACAAGTAACTATATAATATAGGAAGATGTGTATGTATATATATATATATATATATATAAAGGGCACGGTGGCACAGCGGTAGAGTTGCAGTTTCGTCTATCTCCGGAATCAAGTATAGTGTACGGGCATGTAATGGGTGGGACTCGGTTCGAGTCTCGTCGTTTGCCTAGGGTTC
>JAPYYV010005829.1:0-14951 GCA_030522625.1 Copidosoma aretas | reverse complement strand
TTTCTATCACGTATGGAGGCTTCGCGCTGTACGTTGAAAAATTGAATAGAAAAAAATTTGATAGGTATAGCCATTAGAGTCATCGAAATTGTATGAGTAGGTATTTTCTTCATCCGAGGCGTCCTGTGGTAATTGCGATTGTTCTTTTTTTTTTTTTTTCATTATCTGTGAACCACACTTTTCCATTCGTTTTTTTTCCCTTTGTACATTGCACGTAATTGTTACCAATAGTCACCCCAGAAAACACTAAGACACAAGAAATCTCTCATAAGCTCGATGACGACAACTTGTCTCTTTCTCCCCGTAGAATCTCAGCCAAAACCACCTCTAACACTCCCTCGCTCGTCCATCCGCACGCGAAAAACGGAATGGGCCGTCAAAAAGAGTAGCCCGAGAGGGAAAGATAAGAGTCCACGCGGTGGCAAGAACTCCCCGCGTCTCCTCCACTTTTATCTGAATCCTCGGCCTGGCGCTTCCGCCCGAATTACTCGCTCACTTCCAAAGTTCGCCCGCGAGATAATCGATCCCACGCACCGCGAGCGCGCACCCTCTTGTTCTCTCCGTAATTCCGGCAGTTCTCGTTTATTAATTTTTTCCCAAGCCTCCTCCGTATCTCCGTACGACGCAGAACGCAGGCGCTCGTTGCGTTTCGTATAATTGGAATTAACTTTCTGGCCCGGTGTCTACCGTTCCTCCACGTCTATTGCGTGAGTTTTGGTTCGTTTGCGCGCGGACCTCAGCGAGAGTTCCCCCGAGGGTTAGAGGAGTGGAGAGGGAGATAGGGGGATTAAATTCAGCCGAAAAGTTTTAACTCGAAAACATTCAATTAGAAAAGTTAATTAGAACGAGAGTGGGTTGCGTATAGTCGTTGTGCGCGGTCAGCTTCGCAGTGTTCTGCACAACCTGCTCGACGACCGTGAACAGCATACTTTTCGAAACCTGTATACACATGTAAAAGTGACTAAATGGTGGGAATCCCCTAGCTTTGTGAAGCTCGATTAATTACCTGCCTAATAAGCTTGTGAGGGTGCGATTACATGGAGCGAAACAGTTACTTAATTTGTCGTAAAACTGTATTGCGTATAGTTTATATTGTAACATTGAGAACTCATTTTTGCATCCGAATTGGAAAATTTCATAATTAATGTGCAGATTATATTTTCGTCAACATAACTTCTCTTTTTTTACAATTAATTACCGAGTAAAGGTTTCTCACTTTTCGCGCCTGAATTTCCAATGTTATAATGCGATTACGCACTAAAGGGTCATGACCATTCTGTTTTGCTGTTCAAATCAAATTTATATCAGTATCGGTGTACGATAGTTTGAATCAAATTGCTTTTATTGCAATGAATAGATTATTTTTTTTTTTTTTGTATATTACATTTCTCAGGTTATTCACTTATACAGCTATAACATACCAATTTTCTTAAACTAGTGTGAAAAAAAGTAATTCAGTCGTCTTCAAATGGACCTATAAAAAATCTTCTTTCTTTCCAAAGCCTGATTTTCAACAGAATTAAAACGGCGGCGGGGAAAGGGGAAGGGACGATGAAAGCTTCCATTCCCATGCACACTCAGCTAGGCTCTGCATCTTGACACAAAACAGAAGTAACAGCAGCACAGGCTGCACGGCGAGCTCAGCCGAGCGCGAAGGAACGAAAGGCCTAACGTGTAATAATTGAGACATTCAGCCGTAGGGAGTCTGCATGTATATAGTTGGTCCGTACAGCTGCGAGGGTATACGAGGCTCGTGAAAGAGAAGTACGCCTCTGCAGTATACACACGGATTAGTGAGAACTACGGACAGGTACTCGTTAGAGGCCTGCGTGCTGTGACTTGTGCTAGTTTCGGAGAAGTGCGAGTTCTTTTCTGGGATTGGCGCCTGGCCTGTGTGAAACAGAGTAATATTTCGTGATGATTATAATGTATGTGTATACATCAGGAATTCTCCTTGTCGATTGCTCAAATCATCGATGAAATGTTATTCTCTTTACTTGATAATTTATCAACCAACGCTAGTAATTACTAAAAATAATCACTTAATCGAACAGAGTGTAGTTATATTAGTCTGGATAATGTAACGCAATTGTTACACACATTAGTTTTCATCAATACTATTAATGACCTCGGAGTTCTGCACGTTTGCGTCTGCGTACACTGGTAATCACAGATCTCTAACAAATCGATTGGGCCAAGGATTAAGCCGACCTCAACGAAACTTGCAATAGCGCAGACCTCTGGGCCGCGCATCGACATCATCAAAGTCACGATTTATGGTGTCCAGGCGTTACCACTACATGGCGTATGAATGTGTGGTTTCCGTAGAGGGCTTTAATTCTAAAGCTACTAGTTTATCATCGGCTTGTCTCTTTTTGTAATTGAATGCGTGATTAGTAACGCAATATTGGCTCGTTCATTTTCCACGGGTTGCTGGACTCTGACCGATCAATTTGTGGTGTAAGAGGAGCGATGCTGTTTTTTTTCGTGGTTTTGGTTTTTGTTAATCGGAAATTTTTTCACGTTAATAATTACTTATGTAGTTAAGATTTTTTACTCTGTAGTTTAGAATTGATTTGGTTTCAGCACACACTTAAGACGATCAAGGTCGAATCATTTAATAAACTCGATTTGAATGACTGCATAAATTTTACCATCGGATGTAATGTCCATCATACTCAACAGCAAAGATTTTCCTTTGCTCTCAAAATAACGATGAAAGGCGTCTCTCGACATTATAGTTTTTTAATATTCTTTCAACTTCAGACATTCTTGGAGATTTCTAATAATTTACGAAAAAGTTTGGAAAAAGTCGATCTTGCGTTGGTTTGGGTATAAAAAGTTTATGCAATGTTAAGAAAGAACATCGTTGAACGAGAGACCGAGATTCGTGACAAACAGCGGTAGCAGATGTGTCCGGTTTTTTTCTTCTCTTGAACTATACATCCATCCCTTTGAAAAGGACGAAAGAAGAACTCAAGTTCCGAGAGGAGGAAAAAAGAATCATAAGAGACAAACGGAAAAAGAAGAAAAAGTGGACGAGCGAAGAAATATGAAAATGCGACAGTAGCGCAACAGCAGTGGCAGCCTTATAGTATTTACCTCAGTAGAGACAACTGGCTGAATGTAGGGAAATTTAATGAGAACGAAACCTGCCCTTCTTGTAAGCTGTATGACACGGGTAATAGGGGGTTTTTTTTTTCCAGGACTTCTTGGCATGGTTTTTTTGTACACTTTGGTAATCGGCTTCTGCAGTTCTCTTCTCTGTGTCTGTCTGCGATGATCTCTGCAAGAAATTATATTTTAACGAGGGACGAATACCCTCTTCCAGAGTGATATTCAGTTCTAAAAGTCAACATCTAGGATCTTTCTCCATTTTCTCCTTTTATTTACATAATATAATTTGAATACTACATTTACAATGGCTTTTATAGTAGCATCGCATTTTTGTTTGCAACATACTGGTGTAGTCAATTTGATTCCTTTTTCAGATGATTACGACAATTTTATTGAACTTGAGCTGTTTAATATATCTGGTACGAATTGTATTGGTAGGGATCAATAATTTTACATCTGAAAGTTTTCAGTCTGAGTGTTGGGAACGACAACTTTTCTTAATGTTTTTAAAACGTTATGTGCTGTATCTTTCTAAAAGGAATTGTGATCTATAAGTAATTTGATGGCTGAAACGTTTCAGACTGAAGGGACTGGTGTGGTTGGTTCTAAAAACATGACTTTAAAGAACGTCATTATTAGTATTTCATGGCATTTTATGTAGGGGCTGCTTATTATGTAGTCTTAATAAGACTTTCAAAGTCTTTTAAGGCTATGAGATACTTCAAAGTCATTACAAGACTTAAATATTTGAATAGCCGTTTGAATAGCCGTTTTATAATAAAATGTGGGTGCCAACTTAAAAAGGAAAATGTATCTACGTGAAATTAAAGAACATTTATGCCTGTCTGATACAGAAAACTGTCGTTCCAGTCAAAACTGTTGTATTTATTACTTTTGACTGTTTCGAGAAACTCAGCAGAAACTGCTGTCCAATTAGTAAAAACTTGAGTTTCTATGCATCAGACAAAATAAAATTTTAGCGAATTAGTAACGAAATGTCGAATAATCGTGAGCAAATGAAATAGATAAAAAAACAGAGAGGAAGAGCTCTAGACAGCAAAGTGTAACCAAAAGAGCAAAAAGCGGTACAAAAGAAACAAGGAAGAAAGCAATGTAATTTAGCCTAATATCCCTGGGCTGCTAGCTCTTTCTCTCTATATAGCTGCATTATGAATGATGCGCTGCAGAATAGAGTAAAATGGAGAGAGAGAGAGAGGGAGAAAGAGAGTGAACACCGGTCGGCCGGGCTCTGTCGAATGAGTTTAATAAAGTGCAATTTCCGGTGCAATTGCTGCCGCTACTGTTTTGCCAGCCCGAGCTGGGATTTCTGCGCAGGAACGTTGTGCTGGTAACAATGCCCCTTCCCCCCCTCAACCTGTTCTTCGTTGTACCATTTCCTCGCTGTACCAGGGGACGCTTCTGTCTCTCGCTCGCTTTTACCTTCCTAAAACTGTACCTTGTTTTACTCCTTTTTCTCTTGAGCGTATTATGCGCATCGCTAATGCCAAGGTTTACGATTGCTCTGTTTCTAATGCTGTAACGATACTCGATAAAAGTCTTACTACAGTCTCGACCTGTCTCGAAATCCAAGATGATGAGACACAGTTGTAATTGAAATATGTACAGAAATAATGTATTAATCCTCATCACTATTGTCACATTATCAACTCTGAAACGATCTTAAACTGGAGAAGAACAAAAAGCAACTGAAGATGAAGCGATTCGTTCGTTAAAATTCATACATAGTTGATTAGTAAAAGAAAACGCAACAAAAAGTGGTGGTCGAGGATCGTTGTGATTATACTTATATAAATATATTTTGAAATAAGCCCTATACCCATTGTAATCTCGACAAATTGTGACGGAAAAAGTATGATTTAAATATCTGGTACTTTGATGAAATTAGGAAAAAGCCATCACAACCCAGACCAAATTGAATACCAATTTAAAAAGGTAATTACACTTCACTACAATTTGATGTTAATCAAGGGGTTATTTTCCAACTTGGATGGATTTGACATCAGCCAGCTCTATTACTCGCAAATTTCATTTAAATCATAGTAATGTGATCACAGTTTTAACGAATCACATCGTAGATAGATTAGCTTCGTACGCAACTAATCTTCTGTTTCATGTGAGAATGAGGAGTCCATTTCATGCATCTATATCCTTTGCAAAATTCTCAACAATTTGTTGGCTGTTACTTAATTCCAACTAAACGCTAATCATATTGAATAGTCAACAAATTATTCTCGAATTTTTAGGACATTTTGACTGTTTGGATTGTTATACAATATGACTTTACTTCATCGGTATTAGAATCAGATATCTCGCAAAGAATAGATGGTCAAACCGAAGGAACAACAAAATACGAGAAGTAAATCCACCCATAAGTCACTCGCATGTAGATACTCAACATAGTTTTATCACCCCAGTATAGTTCCTCTTCCTCTCAATCCCATACTCTTTTTATCTTCCTCCCTTCCGCTCTCTCAACGCCACATACTTTAGGTTCAAAGAACCAACGTGTATTAAAGCCGAGAGCAGATAAATCGATACTTCCTTCTTCCCGCGTGATGCAGCTGTCACTACTGTGTTTACCCACTCGCGCAGGCACGCGTATACGGTATTTTTTCGACCCAACAGCGTGAGCCAGAAGAGACAAGAGGTAGAGGAGGAGGATGAGAACGAAACGGCGTCGTAGAAAGAAGAACTAGTGTTCCGTAATGGAAGGAGGGGGGTCAGAGCGTTAAAGACAATGAGGGCCTGTACAAGTCCGGGAACGGAGCTTGGAAAAGTCCGCCAGAGAAAAAGAACAGTCGGCCATAGGGAGCATCGCGCAAGATGGGGAGTAGGGTGGGGGAGAAGAAAGGTGGTGCTTCCAGGGGTAGGAATCCTATTGTTGTTTTCGTCCGTATACGCATGTGTGGATGTTGGGCTCTTTTTTTCCCCGGCTGGCGGGGCGATTTTGTTTAAGCTTCTGGCCCTGCACACGCTTTTAAAAAGTTTTCATTAACTTTTGGGGGTGTAATGATGCGAGCATCCTCTCCTTCACGCTAAGCTGGAGTTTTTGTTGTTTTTGTCATTAGTTGTAGTCGGTGCTGGCACATAGGTATTTGTGTTTTCTATGCCCCACATTGTGCTCTCGTATTATATGTGCATTGATTTAGATGTTTTATCTTGATCAGGTTTGTCTAAATAGTGTAATCAAAAGTTTCGATCAAAATAGTGTTGCTACGCATTTGTTCTTCGATAAACTTCAATGTATCTAATTGCTGACATAGACAGACATCGATAACAGCACAGATGATACTAGGGAATCAAAGTCTTTAATTTTTTTTCACTTGGCTATGTCGTTGAAAACATTTGTACTCACTTGGAAAACCATAATCGCTACACTGATTCGAAATATTAACCGTGCCATGGAGAAAATCTCGCTCTCAGAAACAGTTGAATCAAAAAACAGGTAGCCACTCTTTATTATGGTCTTTGACGAGCCATACCTATATACACATCAGCAGAGCCTCACGCGAACTGCAGACCACCACTGAGATTGGTCTTGCGGTACAGCGTGTCCGTTCGTACGTATCGACTCCGTGTATAATATGTGCCAGGGCAATTTCTCTCTCTGCCCGCGAACTTTTGCAGTGGACATTCGGTGGCTGTTTGGTTTTCTGACAGGTCGATTCGGCCATTCCTGGTGATGTCACCGAAATGCACGAGGGTGTATCGATAGGTACGAGGAGGAAGGAGCAGAACCGAGCTGAGCTGCTCGGGAGTACAGGGTCGGTGCCCCTGCGAACTCTACTGCGAACACTGATTCGATACGATGAGGATTTTCCTTTTTCTTTCGACTCCTGATGGCATCAAGATTCCTATTCTGCTTTGCTTTTTGCTCTCGAGTGGTATTTGCACTGTAATTGAGAATTTCAGCTTCTTACGATTTCTCATGAAAAATATCAATAATTTTTCTACATTCATTAAGAAACATACTGTTGGATGATGCATCTTATTTGCCTTCTATAAAATGGAAAATGTATATTTGGGTTTGATAAAATTCACCCAAACAGCATTTATTGGTAAGGTAAATTCCTCCATGAAAATTTTATCATCTAATCATCTCAATTTTTCCAATGCAAATTGCTTATTATTTTCTACCTTGTGTTACAATGCACCACAATAAATTGACATACATCCCAGATGCTTTTTTTGCGAGCGAGTGAAGCTCCCCGTTTCTCGATCTCCGAGCCACGCGCTCAGACGTAAAATAATGAAGCTCCCTTGAGGAGGAGTACCATATACTCGGTTGTTAGCCGGCATCAGCCAATTAATTACGCTCTTTTTCTTTGTGTTCACAGGTAAGAAACGCACCCGGGGCACTGATCGGTACAAATGACTGGGTTACACGGGCGAGGGCCGGCTTTTAATTGCTCGCAGCGAATGCATGGGGTAAGTTCAACTTTCGAGCGCGGGCAAACACCTACACGAGAGAATCTGCAGTAGCTCCCGGCTCCTCCTCATCAATCATCGCCAACCGCTCGCGCGGAAGTGTCTCCGCACTCACGCCCCTCTTGACTAATGAGTCGCGCGGAAAGCAAGTGCGATAGCGAGCCGCTTGTTCTTCGGAGCATGCGATTACTTTATGTACTTGTGCACTCGCTACGACGTAGTTTATCCGATTGAACAAAAGAGTATCATACTTGGCTGTTTGAGGATAAACGCTTGTGCTTGCTGGATAGTTTACATTGAATTGTGTGGTTGTACGTGGATTGGGAAAATTCGATTGGACTCAATCTGCTTAATTGATGACACAAAAGAGGAGGAACATACCGATTGGCTGTGTAGTAATCTGAAACAGCGCCACCTATGCAGGGAACAGTAGCATTACTGGACACAGAATACATGTATTTCTTATGAAAAATGGTAGTTTTCGTCACTAATGAGAATTTCTACGTATATATTACCTTTTCGACATCGATCCATCTGGGGGAGAATTTGGTACTGCGACACAATGCGACGAATTACACATAGCGTAGAGGTGGGCTTTCCGCCCACTTTTCTATTCTTACACCGTGCTCAGAACTTTACCTTACGGTAGACCAAGTCTTCATCTAGTGCTTGGATATTTGCGTTTATCGATATTCACTAGAATTACAGTATTACAACTTCGAGATTATATATTTTATCGATAAATTAGATTTATTTTTAAAAATTCGAGTCTTCGATCCCCTATTAAAAGACATGGGAGTAAGAGGTTATGTTTGACAACTAGAGTTTCAATGTAAAAACATTTTTTCTTCAATCCAAGAGTTGAGTGCCCTTCTCTATTTAATTTTAAGTCTACTTCGAACATTTAATCCAATTTCATTGAGTGAAAAAGTTTGCAAAGGCAAACGGCTTTCGATCAACATAACCTCTCCTATCCACATCATCTTATCTGCGTTTTACACTATGCAGATGGCACTCTTTTAGATGACTGCATTCAACGAATAAACCACCAAGTTTTTTCCGTGAAGAATTTGAATAAGAAACCATCAGCGAATGATGAACAACAGTCCGAAGACCCCCCGAGCATTGATATTCAGCCCGTTCCGCTCAGAAATCCCTCGAACGTGCGCCAATGAAGTACATCTTCAGTCGTCCTCCATTAGTCCGATAACAGCACGGACTGTACATACGTTCGCCCAGTGGCTCGAATGCAGCTTCCACCGTCGGACGATCCCGGAATAAATCAGGAATATTTTTCCAGCGAGCAAATTTATTATATCGCCTGGGCGTGCGCGATCTCGGCTCCGCGCGTGCTTCGAGACGGCCGTATCGCCTGCGCAACGGCAATGTAGCGCTCGGTGGCGCGGGAGCGTCACGTAAATCAGGAGCTGACCGTGTATACAATAGAGCTTATGCTCGGCTGATGCATGCGACTACGATTGAATTGGGCGCAGTCGAGAGGAGACGGACTTATCCCGGGAAATATGGAGGCTTGCGAGTTTTCGCCCTGGCGCTGGCGTTCCGTTCGGGGAAGAGGGACGAGTGGGGTTTCCGTGAAAATTGGGTTTTGTCGTGACAATAGATTCGTTAGACTCTCTTTTACGTTGAACAAACGTTGGCGATAAATTTCGTGTCGCTTGTTGGTTTTGAATGATGAAAAGTACCGATCGGGAAATTGAAATTTTTCGTGATCGTCCGGGAAAAGCGAATTTTGGAGTCTCTGCTAAGAGGAAGTTCTCTAATTATTTTTTTGGGGAGGGCCAATTTTTTTATGGCTTTCGGATATGTATTTTTATTCATTTTCGGGCATCGGTGATGTGATTAGTAAAACTAATGGCATAACGGGATTTCCACTAAAATCGTTGAAATCGGTGTTTTTCTTTCTGTTTGGTGTCTATTATACCGACCGATGTTATCAAAAATTATTGTACGTACTTTTATTTGCTCGTAAATGTTTCATGACAGCAATAACAATTCTTAATTAGAGTCAATATTTCAATTCTTTAACAAGATGATTGGTTTCCATCAGCAATTGACTTGCCATTTGTAGTAATTCCGTTGAGCGCGATGACACTTGATACTGTTCTATACGAGTCATTTGATAAGTAAATAATTATTTTGTTGGTTAAAAACTGCAGTGATGTTGTATTTAACATTCGATCTCTGTACATACTTGCTTACCAATCCGACCAGAACCAATTCCATCAGAACCAAACTCATGTAGATCATAATAATGCAGGGTAGAATAAAAAATATAAGGCACTAGAACGCCATCGATCATATACCGAGCGTATAGCAGCAGCAGCAGCAGCAGCATAAACTATAAACTGCACGGAAAGAAAAGAAGATAAGCCGAGATGTAGTAGCAGCTGCTTGGTCCACACTATTGCACGAGACCATACACCGATATACCGCGGTGTAGCTCCATGCACGTATATCGGTAAGTATTACCGCAATGTATATGCGTATAAAATACGTAGTATAGGTACACGGGTGGTAGACGCCGGCCTTGCAGACGCGAGCTCTTATCTGGAGGTCGCAGGATTAATGCGCGCGCTACGTGATCCAGATCCTTGCGGGAGAAGAGGACGAGCGAAGAGAGGAGAACGGCTGCAGCGGGCAGCAGCAGTGCAGGGACAAAAAAATGCTGGGATCCCCCTTTTTTTTTGCTTTTAATTTTCGCCTGGCAGTGGTCCGTCGTCGTCGTGCGCTGAAGCTCTTATTGCCAATTTGTTCGCGTCGCGCTTATCTGGACGTGTCTTGTTCGGTTGTGTGGCTGGTATGGGTGTGTATGTGATGATGGGAATTATTATTATTATTTTTTTTTTTCTAATGAGAACTTCTTTTTATAGGCGCGCTTGGGTTAAGGAGCAAATCGCTGAGACCGCATACGTACGTAATTAATTACAAATAGGGCCCATAAGGTATCCTTAGTACCATGAAAGGGACACACAAATTTGGAAGTTAGTGCGTTGGTCAATTAAAGATAGATGTAAAGGTACACGATAATCTAGACAGCCTCCAAGTGTAATGAAGTACCTATAAACCAATTTCGGCTAACGGTACCAATTTCCAATCAGTCGACACCTTTGTTCCCCGACGTTAAAAATATCGTGTTTTCTCCATCAATCATTGGACGTTTCATTTTTCTATTTTTAACTGATTGTTTTAAACGAAAACGGGATTTCGCGATATTACCGTCGCCCCATCAATATCTAAATTCGACCAGTAATTTATTACAAACTCTTGTCGTAAAAAAGCTGGATATTACGGTCGCCCCATTAGTATTAAAATTCGAAACGTAATTTACAGTACAAACTCTCGTCGGGAAAAAGCTGAACTGAAACACGTGAAATCCAACGTCAAGTGCACGCTAAGCCCGCGCAACAAGTCCATCCCCCCCCTCCCTCTCCACCATAATAGACCCAGCTGCCACTCCTCGTGCGCTAACTGCAGTGAATTCCACGAAATCAAGTCCCATCCAGCGGGAGTTGATCAATCTCGCTCGTCGCGGGCCGAAAATTTTTTCCCGAATCCAGCGAGCAAGAGAGAGAGCTGCTCGGAAAACCCAAGGACGGAACGATTCACGCCTCGGGGCGCTGCGAGAATTAGCGCGGGGCAGGGGGGGCGGCGGCGCCTCCTGACGGTTATTAATGAAGAATCCCCGGCCGGAAATGAAATCGTCGCAACGAAGACGCGGGTGTTGTCCGCGCGTATATGTATATGTATATATACATTCGCTCCTTTGGCGCGCGAGATTAATGCTCCCGCGCGCGCGCGCTCCGAAAAAGAGGGAAGGCGGAGGAGGAAAAGCTCGTGACGCCCGTGGGGGGGGGGGGAGTGTCCGGGATGGAGATTTATCGGGAGAGATTCGGGCACGCGTGCCGGTGCCCGTTTGTTCGTCGTCGACCGCACTCTCTCTCTCTCTCTCTCTCTCGGGAAGGGTTATTTCTCTTTTGCTCGCGCTCTCGATACTTTCATGCGTGTTGGGGGTGATTCTTTAACCTTGTTGAGATCGGAAAATGTTGTATTATATATATATATATATAATGATTGTACATCGAAAGAGGCTTTTGGATTTGGAAAACTATATTTGACGAGAGAATAGAGCAGACATGACTAGATATTTACGTGGAAAATGGCTCTTGTTGTTTGAACTGATCTAGCTCTTGAATAATGACACCATTTAAAATGATAAGGCTTTCGGGAACATCTCTCATCCTTTAGGAATGTAGTCTCTGGACCGTGTTCTGATCATTTTCCTTTGCGGACGATCCTTTTGGGAATCTGAGACTGACGTGTTTGTTATTTTGACCATTCCCGGAAGTATGGTCGAAACAAACTTTCCATGACTTTTTTTGTACACGTTGATGATTTACCTTTAATTCATACGTAACATGTGCGAGAGGTTACATTATTGCGCTAGATCCCTATGATTGGCAAATTCAGCACAGGTAAGTATTGAATACTGTGGGTTAGTAATGCCATTTTTCTCTCAACTATGGCACGTCATTTGTTGTGAGTTTGCCGACTGTAGAGACCTATTACAGATATATGTTTACTTACGTAAAAGATGTATGAATACGCGCTTCTTTCTCCTTCAAGACATCCTATGGACCCTACCCTTTCTTTTCTCTTTTTGGTACATAAAAATGACTCGACCCAGTATTGTCGACACGTTTCCGCCCACTTCCTCCAACTTGATTACTTTCGTAGGACTTGGGTTTGTCATAAATACCACCTAAAATGCAAGGAATAAGATGTGCAATAAGATGATACAAGGGCAGAATGGTAGTAATAACTTAGACAGTGAATTTTTACGTGAAGGTGGTTTTCTATCCAACAGCCACTTGATGAAATCACCTTTTTCACCTTCAGTTCCAAATGACATGGCTGTAAAAATATTGAAGTTTTAATCATTTGGAATCTTGATTCTCTTTTTCGTAAAAATTCAATCAGATTATCATTTTTATTTATAATTGTTACAAAAATTAATTTTTCAGTATTATCCCATCGAATAATACTGCAATCATGAAGTAAATGATTACACTAATGGTGATAAATCAATATACCCTCGGCCAAACATTAATCATTACGTACTCGAAATCAGCTGAAAATTAATCAGATATCCAAACATTGCTTATTTTATTATTTCAGTAACCTGCTGTAAACCAACGCGTTTTGATAGAAATGAGTCTGATTATAGTTCTCATGTTGGATGAACTAATCAATCAATTGATGTTTAATACGTATTGTTATGCTGATGCGATTTGTCAAATTGACTAGAGTAACATTATTGTTGATAAAAGAAATAATTTGAATTGACCATCGTTTATAAGGGATATTATCAAAAGTGATTTTGTCATTATTACTTTAGAACGTGTAATCCTCGTGAAATTCTTTATTCGCTGGTGTCTGTGTCTTTATAAGCATGATAAAACGCTTTAACCGCTGAAAAATTTTATTCATTTTCCTGTTCTGCACTAAAAGAAAATTAAAACATTCAACTTGTTCGATCTAGAAACGAATAGTACTGTGCTCTAGAAACAATAATCGCGGAATATTCTATTGCAATAATAATTAACGTACACTCCATCGTAATGATTGTAATCCTGAATTAAAAATTCAAATTTCCTATGAAAATATTTCAAAAGTCCTCTCAACGTCAAAAGTAGATCTCTAAAAAGCTCAACGAAACATGCGATTACGCAAACGTTCACAACGCCGGTCCGCAGCTTTTAAAACCCATCATAGCGCGTGCATACGGTAACTCACGCGAGCGGCGTTTAATCGCGTTTCATTAACATTCAGCTCTAACAGAGTGAAATTTATAATGCGCCAGCTCGCCGAGAATTAAAACCCTGGCATTATAACTCCCGGGGCGTATCAAATTATTTAGGTAGTCGACGCCGATTCCGTTGTCCCGGAAATTCGCGAAAAATCAGGCACGCCCCGCATGATTAATTGCGGCTGGGGGCAAACGCGCGGCTCTTGGAAACAATGAATTCGCGCGTGGGCCCGCTGCAGACCGCGGAGCGTGAATATTTTCGAAAAGCCGCGCGCGCGTTCGTGGACTCGATCTTGTGTCATCGAACGTTGACCGAGTCTTTTTCTGTCTTTTCGTACGAGAATCACTCGATTCTCCATCTCTATCCTTTGTTTCGAAAATTTTACAATTACAACGCAAATGAATGATTCTAAGAGATTGTAACGAACTGATACGTATCATGTCCTACACACTGTGTATCTTTTTTCTTTTAATGCCGTTTTTTTTATACAATGAACATCGATTAATAATGATCAAATATGCATTAATTATAAATAACAATAATTCGGTAAGGAAATTGCTAAGAATCAAAAGATGCAGCAAATTAATTTATCTAACTGAATATTTAGTGATCGGATTGTAATCCTGTAAAGATGTTCAGTACAGTAAAGACGATCCTCCAGAATTTTTTGAAAAATAAATCGTATCTAATCGTTGAAATAAGATATCAAATAAACATTAAATAAATGATTGCTTCAAATAAAGTCTATTTATCTGAAATGAGTTTTATTCAAGTTTATCACATCATCATTAATGAACTGGATATAATAAATGAAAGATAAAAATGTACAAGTACTAGCTGTGACAAAGATTATAATTGCAGCGAAAAAGGCAAGACCGAGCCGCAGTAATAGCAGAAGAACGTGAGGGGTACTTTGGGGGCGAAATAAAGAGAGCGCAACAGCGTGAAATGGTAGGATGTAAATGGGAGAAAAAATTTTACGCGTTCGCTGCTATTGTATGCGCGTAAAACGGACGAACTATAAAAACCTGACCAATTAATGTTGAAAAAAAAGTGGTTGCAATAAAAATTTATGGAGGCATACCTTCGGGATCGTTCTCATTTTGCCCGTAGTATTCTAAAATATAAAATAAAATGGATGCGATCAAAAAAGTCTTCGTAACCCTGTGTGATTTTCAAACCGCGTTCGATGCTCGAAACAAAACGAGCATAGATACCGTCCCCAAGGGCCGGCTTCGAAAGAAGAGCACAGCCGCAATTTCGCACACGAGAACAGGAACTCTCTGCCCGGAGGGGGACCGGAAATCAGCGCGGAACGTATAACGTACATAGTGCGCGTAAGTGCACGTGCGCACAGACGCAAACCCGTGCGCGGCCGCGAGCTAGAGTCCACCCCGCGCAAAACACAATGGGGCGTACACGCGGATGGGAGGAGCCGTCGGTTTGCCGTTCGGCCTTCGTAAATTCGCCGGGAATTTCGATACAAAGGGCTCGCAATAAATCCCCCCCCCCCCTTTCGTTTCTCGTCCTTCTGCTCGCGCGTATCTGTTCCGTTCG
>JAPYYV010005828.1:0-24288 GCA_030522625.1 Copidosoma aretas | reverse complement strand
AATGTGTACTAAGAACTCACAATAAATAGTGCTCCAATATCAACCAATTTTTATTCATTTGAAACCCTAAGTAATTTAATACTCATAGGAGCAAGATGACAGAGATGTCTTTAAGAGCCATCGTGGGAGTTATAATAATTTTTATAATGATCATAATGAGCCAATGTAATAATGATGGTGAAGATGATGATGATGATGATGCTAAAGATGATGATAATGATGATGATGATAATGATCACGATGATTAAGGGGTACATCTTAGGGATGACGAGATTAATGATGATACTGATGATGATAATAATGCTGATGATGATAATGATGATGATGATGATAAAGATTATGATAATAATGATAAGGATGATTATAATAATAATGATAAAAATGGTGATAATGATGATGATAATTATGAAGTTAATAATAATGATCATAATGATGATGATATGGTAATGATGATGATTATGGTGCTAATGATTATAATGACGATGATGATCACAATAATGATTATGATAATAATGATAATTTTGATGATGATGATAAAGATGGTACTGGTGATAATATGAATAGTCATGATGATAGTAATAACAATTATAAGGATCAGAAAGTTGATGATGATGGAAATAATAATAATGATAATAATGGTAAAGATGATAAAGGTGATAATGATGACTTTAATGATAATGATAATATGAATGGTGATTATGATAATACTAATAATAATAATCATAATATTAATAATACTGATTATAAAAATGATGATAAGAATAATGATCAAGATGATAATAAAAAAGATGATAATGATGACGTTAATGATAATAATAATGTTGATAATGATGATAATAATGACGATATTGGTAAGGATAATAATAATGATATTATTATCTTTGTTGATGATGATGATCATGATGACGATAATAATAAAGATGATTAGAATGACGATAATGAACTTAATAATGATGATATTAATGATAATAACAATGATGATGATGAAAATCATATTGATGATGATCCAGATAATGATGATGGTAATTATATTGGTGATAATAATTATCAAAACAACAATGATAATATTAATGATGATAACGTTGATGGCGATGCTTATAATAAAAATGATAATCAAAATGATGAATTATTAATGAGATAGAGTATAATCGTAATGATGATGATAAAGATGATGTTGATGATGATGATGATGATAATAATGATCATAATAATAATGATGAAGATGATAACAATAATGACGTTAATGATATTAAAGATTATGAAAATGATAATATTGTTTATGTTAATGTTGATGATAATGATGATTATGATGATAATGATAAGAAAGATGATGATAAAAATGATGATAATGATAATGATAATGATGATGTTGATTATAAAGATAAAGATTACGATGCTTATGATGATAATAATGCTGATTATAATAGTAATTATTAGAAAGTGATGAAATTTGCGATAATGCTAATTATAATGGTGATGATGTTGAAGATGATGATTATGATGATAATCATAAAGAAGCTAATGTTAATGACAATGATGCTAATAATAATGATTATGATGTTGAAAATTCTAATAATGGCGATGATGATGCAGATGGTAATGATAATGATGCTGATGATATTGATAATAATAATTATAACGATGATGATAATAATAATGATAATAATGATGACAAAGATAAAGATGATGATGATGACGAAGATGATAATGATGATAATTATAATAATAATCACTATGATAATGATAATGATCGCGATGATAATGGAAAACATGTTGATGATGACGAGATTAATGATGATACTGATGATGATAATAATAAAGATGATAAAAATAAGGTAGATCATGATCATAATGAAAATGATGATGAAGATAATGATGATGTTGATTATGGCCCTGATAATGATGATATTGATGATGATGATAATAATAATAATGACTTACATGCTAATAACGATTATGACAATTATGATAATATTAATGTTGATGATGATGATCATGATGATAATAATGATGAAGATGATGATAATGACGATAATGATAATACTAATAATGATAATGATGGTAATATTGATAATGGTGATTATGATGATAAAAATGACGATGCTGAGGATATTATGATTATAATGGTGATAATAATATTAATATTATCAAAAATGATTATGATGATGATAAAGATGGTTATGATGATAATCATGAAGAATATTATGATAATGGCGATGATGCTAACAATAATAATGATGATTCCGAAAATGATGATAATGTCAGTGATGATGATAATAATAATGATAATGATGATAATAATAGTGATGGTGATTGTGATGATAAAGATGACGATGCTGATGATGATTATGATTATATTGGCAATGATAACAATAATCTTATCAAAAATGATAGTAATGATGATGATTATGATGATAATCATAAAGAAAATAATGGTAATGGCGATGAAACTAATATTAAAAATAATGTTAAAAATATTGATTATAGCAATGATGATAATTATAATAATGATATTGATATTGATAATTATGTTGATGATGATGATGATAATGACGATGAAGAAGATAATAATGATTATGATGATATTATTAATTCTGATGATGAGGATGATATTGATAATAATTATGATAGGCATGATGATGATAATAATAATGATAATACTGGTGATGATGAAAAGAATAATGATGATAATTCAGATGATGATTACGCTTATGATAATAAATATAGTGATAATTATAATATTGTTGATGATGATGATCATGATCATGATACTAATAATAATAAGGATAATGATGATGACAATGATAATGATGATGATACTGAAGATAGTAATGATAGCTATGATAATGATGATGGTGATTATGATGATGATGATGACGATAATGATGATTATAATGTTGATTTGATCACTGATGACGATATTAATGATGACGATAATAACTATGGTGAAGATGATGATAATACTGATGTCATGATGATTATAATGATGATGCTAATAATACTGATGATGATTACGATGATGATGGAGTAGATGTTGATGATGACAAGGTTGATGATGATACTGATGACGATGATGATAATGATATTGATAATGATAATAATGATGATGATAATGCTATGAATAATAATCATGATTACGATGATAATGATATTTTTGGTAATATTAAAGATTTTGATGATAACAATAATGGTTCTAACAATAAAAATGATAATGATAATGATCATAATGATGATAAAAAAGATGATGCTGATGACGATAATGATATTGATGACAATAATTATATATATATGTTAATAAGGATGGTGATGATGATAATACTGGGGATGATAATTATGATAAAGACGATGATAATAATGATTACGATAATGGTGGAGTAAATGCTGATGATGACAAGAATGATGATGATATTGATGATGATGATGATGATGATTATGATAATATAGAAAATTATTACGATGAGGATGATGATAATGATGATGATCGTGATGATTACGACGATAATGTTCATGATGATGATGATGATGATGATGATAATGATGATGATGATGATGATGATGATGATGATGAAGATGATGATAATGATGATGAGAATGATGATGATGATGGTGATGAGAATGATGATGATGATGGTGATGATGCTGGTGATGATGAATATGATGACGATGATGATGATAATATTAATTATCACTATGATTAAAATATTGATGGTAGTGATGATGATGCTAGTATTAACATTGATGATGAATATGATAACGATTATAATGATGAAGATGATAATAATAAGAAAAATAATTATAACCATGACTTTTGCGATGATATTAATTATTATGTTAATAATGATATTGAAGATGTTAATGATAATGATGATGATGAACGTAATGATAATGATATTAGTGAAGATAATAATGATGATAATCATGATGATGATGATGATGAGAATCATAATGATTATTATTATGACGATGATGATGATTATGACGATGATAATAATGATAATGATGATAATAAAAATGATAATGGATGATAATAATGATGGTGATAATGATAATAATGATGATGATAATTATGATTATGATGATGGTTATAAAGAAGATTTTAATGTTGGAGATCATGCTGATATAAATGATAATGATGATGTTAAAGATGATACTGATAGTTACGATGATTTTGATCTGGATGATGATAATAATGATAATGATAATGATGATGTTTAATATGATACTGATGATGATGATTATGATTTGGATGAGAATGATAATGATCATAATGGTTTTGATAATAATGTTTATGATATCAATAATAAAAAAGATAATTATAATGACGTTGATAATGATGATAACGATAATGATAGTTATGATGATGATTATCATTAGAATAATGATACTTCTGATAATAAGTATAAAAAGGACTTATATGATGACATAGATTATGATAATAATGATGATTATGATGATGATATTAATGATAATGTTATAGTGGTGATAATGATGATGAAATTGATGATATTTATGCTGATAAAGATGAAAAAGATGATGATAATGGCTATGATAATCATCAACATCAGCATCATTATTATCATCATTATTATCTTTGTTATTGTAACTATCTTTATCGTTTTTAAAATCTTTACTATCCTGATTATCGTCTTCATTATTATTATTATGATCAGCATTATTATTTACATCATCTTCACATATATGATCATCATTACCTTTATTACTATCATCATCATCAACATTATTATCATTTTTATTATCAAAATCATCTTAATCATCGTCAACATCATCATTTTATTTATTCTTTTTTTTCGTATTATCACCATCCTTATTATTATAATATTAATCATTATTATTATTATCATTATTATCATCATCATCATCATCATCATCATAATGTTTATCATCATATGAGTCTCTGTTATAAAAGTCGTCGTTATCATAATTTTAATGATCGTTATTATCACCTCCTACAGTATCATTATCATCATCGTCATCTTAATCATCATCATTATTATCATCACCATAATCATAATGATCATTATCATCATCATCAACATTATCATTATTATCATCGTCATTTTACTCATCATAATTATTATCATCACGATAATCATAATCATTAATATCATCATTATCATTATCTGCAACATTAAAATCATTTTTTTATCATTATCATTATCGGTTTTATTATCATCATTGACATAATCATCATAATCATTATTATAACCATCAATAATATTATCGTCCTTATCAGTTTCATTATCATCATCTTTATCATCATAACCATCGTCATCTGTATTATCATAATCATTAACGTAAAAGTCGCTATTATAATAATCATCATTATTATCATTATCATCATAATAATAATAATCATTATCACTTATATTATCATTTATATCATCTTTATAATCATTAAATTTATTATCATTATCCTTTTGATTATTTCCATGAACAACACTACCATCCTTATCGTCATCATCATCATCATCATTAAAATTATCATTAATATTATAATCAATACCATAAAGATCATTATCATTATTATCATCATTATAATTATTATCATCACTATCATTATTACTATCATCATAAGCAATGATATCTACAGCATCATTTTCACCATCATGATCATTATCATTGTTATCATCATTATCATCATCGTTTTTATTATCACCATTTTTCTTATCATCGTCATCCTTATAATCATTATTATCAATATTTTTAACTTTACTTCTATTTATATCATAATGATTATGTTAATTATCATTATAATCAATATCATGATTGTTATCATCATTATTACCATCGTTATCATCATTATCATAATCATCATCCTCGTTATCATTATCAAAATGATCCTACTCATCATTATCATTAAGAACATAATCATTAAAATCGTTGTCATTGATTTCACTATCATCATCGTTATTATCATCACTATTATCATAATTATATTTATTTTTATCATCAAGATCATCATTCTTATCATTAATGTCATCTTCATCATCTTAATCACTATCACTTTCATTATCTTTATTTTCATTATCATCAATGTCATCATTATCGTCATCATCATCATATCCGATATCATCCAAACGTCCTCATTATATTTGACTACATTAATATTATTATTATTATAATAATAAAGATAATTATCATCATTTTTATTACGATCATCACCTTTATCATCATTAATATCATTATCATTATCTTTATAATCATTTTCACATTACCACCATCGTCATCGTTATCATAAACATTATTATCATCATTATTATCTTCATCATGATTATCATCATTAATATCATGATTATCATGTTCATTATTATCATCATCTTAATCATTTTTATCATCAATAACATCATCACCATCATTATCAACCTTATTATCATTAGCATCATCACTATTATTATAATAGAAATCATCGTTGTATACGGCGTCATCATCATAATCATCAACACCATAATCATCATGATCATTATAGTCATCATCATTATTATAATCATTATCATCATATTTATTGTTATCCCCAGCATTATCATTCTTATGATAAGCAACATAATCACCATCATAACAATCATTATCATCATTATTATCATCATTATGATTATCATCATCATCAACGCCGTCATTATGATCACCTTTATACATATTATTAGGATCATAATCATAATTATCATCATAATTGTTATCATTCTCGTCATCATCATCTTTCTTATCATTATTAGGATGATCATTATTTTCATTATCATCTTTATTACAATTATTATAATTATTATCATTATTATTGACGCCGTCTTTATGATCACCTTTATACTTAGTATCAGAATTATAATAAATAATAATCATCATTATTATTATCGTCATCGTCTTCATTATAATCACCTTAATCATTATCATCAGGATTACAAACATCATGATCATCATTATTATTATCATCATCATCAACATCATTATTATTGTCATCATCATCATTTTCAACATTATCATAATCATCATCATCGAAATCATCTTTATCATTATCATCATCAACATTACTATCATTACATTCAATATCATTATTATCATTACATTTATTATCATTATTATCATTATCATAATCCTTATCATAATCATATTTATCGTTAACATCTTTATCATTATCATCATGATAATTATCCTTATCATTAATAGCATTATCATCATATTTATCATCATAACCATCATTATCTGTATAATCATAATCATCAACGTCATCATTATCGTGATTATCACCATAATCTATATCAACGTAAAAGTCCTTATGATAATTAACATCATTATTATCATTATCATAATAATAATAATTATCATTATCACTTATATTATCATTTATATCATCTTCATCATCAATAAATTTATTATCATCATCCTTTTCATTGTTTCCATGAACAACACTATTATCCTTATCGTCATCATCATCATTATCATTTAAATCATCATAATGATTATTATAATCAATAACATATTGATCATTATCATTATAATCATAATTATAATTATTGTCATCACTATCATTATTACTATCAGTATAAACAATAATATTATCAGCATCATTTTCACCATTATAATCATTATCATTGTTGTCATCATTATCATTATCGTTTTTATCATCATCAGTATCCTCATCATCGTCATCCTTATAATCATTATTATCATAATATTTAACTTTCCCTTTATTTATATCATAATCATTATGTTAATTATCATTATAATCAATATCATCATTGTTATTATCATTATTACCATTGTTATCATCATTATCATAATCATCATCCTTGTTATCATCATTAAAATCATCCTAATCATCATTATTATTGAATACATCATGATTAAAATCATTGTCATTATTCTCACTATCATCATCGTTATTATCATCACCGTCATCATCATTATGTTTATTTTCATCATCAAGATCATCAACCTTATTATTAATGTCATCATCATCTTAATCATTATCACTATCATCATCTTTATTTTTATCATCATCAAAGTCATCATTATCGTCATCATTATCATAATTAATATCATCTAAACGTCATAATCATAATTATCTACATTATTATCATTATTATAATAATAAATATCATTATCATCATTTTTATCACGATCATAACCACCATTATCATTGAAATTATCATTATCTTTATAATCATTTTCATTAACATTACCACCATCATCATCGTTATCATAATCATTATTATCATCATAATTATCATCATCATTATTATCATCAGTAATATCTTAATCATCATCTTAATCATTTTTATCATTAACAACATCATCACCATCATCATCAACCTTATCATCATCATTATTATAATTTAAATCATCGTTATCATCGTCGTCATCATCATAATCATCAATACCATAATCATCATCATCATTATAGTCATCATCATTATAATAATCATTATCATTATATTTATTATCATCTCCAGCATTATCATTCTTATAAAGAGCAACATAATCACCATCATAACAATCATTATCATCATCATCATAATTATCATTATCATTAACGCCGTCAGTATGATCACCTTCAAACATATTATTAGGATCATAATTATAATCATCATCATCATAATTGTTAATATTCTCGTCATCATTATCTTTTTCATAATTATTAAGATCATCATTATTTTCATTATCATCTTTATTACAATCATCATAATTATTAACATTATTATCAACGCCGTCATTATGATCACCTTCATACTTATTCTTCGAATCATAATCATCATGATCAACATTATTATGATCATCATTGTCGTAATTATGGTCACCGTCATAATTATTATCAGGATCATAATCATGTTCATTATCATCATTATTAACATCATCGTCGTCATTATGATCACCTACATAACTGTTATCAGGTTCAAAATCATCATTATCATTATAATCATCGTCATTATCGTCATCAATATCATTAACATCACCATCATCATCAGCAACGTTTATAATATCATTCATATTACCATACTCCATATCATCGTAGAAGTCATCATTATGATTATGATCACTATTATAATCATCATCTTAAACGTTATCATTATTATCATTATCATCAGCATAACCGCTATTACTAATATCTTTGTGATGATTATCATCATGATTATCAGTATCATCAACATTACTTCCATTATCAACATCGACTCTATCATTATCGTTATGATGATCATCATGATGACTATCATAATCCTTAGCATCATTATTATCATTATATTCAACATTACCATTATCAGTACTTTTACCATTGATATTATCAATAATATCATTACATCATTATCATTATCATAATCAACATAATCATTTTTTTTATCATCATCATTATTATAATCGTCATTATCATCAAAATTATCATCATCTAAGTCATCATCATCAAATTCTTTATTATCATAATCTAAATTATTATCATTGTTGTCATCATCGTCATAATTGTCATCATCGTAATCATCATCGTCATGATCATAATCATTATAATTATCATCATTATCATCTTAGTCATCATCATTATCTTTATCCTCATCATTGTCGTCATTATTATTATCATTATTTTTATCGTCTTTATTATAATTATAATCATTAATGTCATTATAATTGATATCATCATAATTACTATCATCATCAGCATTATGATCTTCATTATCAATATAATCATCATCACCATCATCATTATCTTCATAATTATCATCAACATTATTATCATTATCATCATGATCCTCATGATCATCATGATTAATAACATAATCACCATCATAATTATTATTATCATCATCGTCATTATTGTCATCATAACTGTCATTATTTTAATCTTTATCGTCATCAAAATCATCATTATCTTCTTCATCATCAACATCATCCTAATTGTCATCATCGTTATCATCATCATCATAATCATTATCATTACGAATTTTATTATCATCATCTTCGTTAACATCATCATATTTATCCTCATTATTGTTATCATCATTATCATCATCGTCCTTATTCTAATTAATATAATCACCATCATCACCATCACCATCATCAACATCATTATTATCATCATTATGACCATTCTCCATATCAAGGAAGTCATCATTATGACTATTATTAGTATTATAATCATTAACATCAACGTCATTATTATCATCATCATCATTGTTATTATCATCATTGTCATCATCATCATTTTCTTCATTATCATCAATATCATCATTATCATCATTATCATTATTATGACCATCATCACTATCATTAATATCATTATTATTATCAGAATTATCATTATCATTATGATGATTATCCTTATAATCATTATCATTATTGTCATCATCGTCATCATCATCATTTTCAACATTATTATCATGATCATTCGTATCTGTCAATGACTTCTTGATGATTGTCATTATGATTATCATCATCATCATTATCATCGTCAATATCGTACTTAATAACATTATCATTATCATCACCTTTATAGTCTTTATCATCGTCATCAGTATCATCATTGTTATCTCCATTATCAACATCTACTCCATCATCATCGTGAGCATCATCATCATGATCACTATCATAAACTTTAGCATCATCTTCATCATCTTTACCATCATCATTATCAGCACCATTACCATCAATGTTAATAAGAATATTATCATCATCATTATTATCTTTGTCATAATCATTATCATCAGAATAATCATCATTATTTTCATCAAAATCATCGTTATCGTCATCGTCATCATCATTATTAACAACATCATCATTATCATTATTATCATGATCGTCGTCATTATAATCACCATTATATCTATTTTTAGTATCATATTTATCATAATCATTATTTTTATTATCATCATCGTTATCATTATTACTACCATCATAATTATTTTTAGGATCATATTCATGAATCCCATCATTATTATTATCATCATCGTCATCATCATCATCACTATCATCATCATCATCTAGATCATTACAATCATCAATATGATCATACAACATATCATCGTAGAAGTCATTATCATAGTTATGATTATTATCATAATCACCATCATTAAGGTCATCATTATTATAATCATTATTATTAGTATCATCATCCTCATTATCATTATCTTTTTCATCATTATCATCAAACTTATCATCATCGCTATCATCATCATCATAATTATTATTATTATAATTATTATCATTATCATCTTCGTCATCATCACTATCTTCATTCTCATTATTATTATCATTACTGTCATCATCTTCATCAATATGATTATATTTATTATCATCATTATCTTTATTATAATCATTATCATTATCTTCATTATTATCAATATTATCATTATCATTATCATCATTATCATCATTATTATCATCAGCATCATCATTATTATCATTAAAATCATCTTTATCATCATCGTCGTCATCATCATTATCAACGTCATAAGTATTATTATCATTATCGTCATCATGATTATCATTATCATTATTATTATTATTATTATCATCTTCATCATCATCATCATTAGCAAACTAATCACCATCATGATCATTTTTGTTAGCACTATCGTCATCATCATCATCATAATAATCAAGATAACTTCATTATCATCATTATTATGATCACCATCGTCGTCATTATGATCACCTTTATGATTATTATTAAGATCATAATTATCATCATTATTATTATCGTCATCGTCGTCATTATAATCACCTTTATGATTAATTTCAGGATCATAAGCATCATTATCATCATTATTATTATTATTATTATCGTAATCATCCTCATTATAATCATTATCATTTTAAACGTCATCATTATTATCTTTGTCATTATCATCATCTCTATCCTTATAATTTTTATTATCATTATTATCATTATACTTATTATTATTATTATAATCATTATCATCACTATCATTATCATCAACATCATTATCATCATCATTATTATCTTACTTCATATTTTCGTAGAAGTCATCATTATAATTATGGTTATTATCATAATCATTAACAACGTCATCATTATTAAAATCATCATTATTATTATTATCATCATCGTCATCATTATCATCTTCATCATCATCAAGATCAGCATTAGCATTATTATCATTATTATGACCATCATCATTATCATTAATATAATTATCATTATTAGAATTATCATTATTATCATTATAATCATCATTATAATCATTTTCATCGTTATCGCCATCGTCATCACCATCATTTTTAACAGTATTATTATTAACATTGGCATCATCCCCATCATCAATATCTTCTTGATGATTATCATCATGATTATCATCATCATCATCATCATTATCGTGTTAATAACACTAGATATAATTAGCGCGCTACGTGCGCCGAAAATAATATTAATTATAAATCATTAAACAATATTGTTTTAAATCTATGAATCTTTTATTATAGGAAAACAACACAGAAGGTTTTCAGGGAGATTCAATTGATCGATGTAGATTCATATTTTATAGGTGTCATTTTTCTTATAAAATACATGAAAAAAGCACATTTGTATGAAGACTTGCATTCTGCATGAATGAAGCAATGTGCTAATTTATTTATATTCGAAAAAAAAATTGTAAATCAAGTCTATATAAAAATAAATCCAAAAAAATCTTGGTATGTTCGTCGTGAGATTCGTAGGATCCACTAAAATCCCTTAGAAATTATCCAAACAACTTGTTTCTCACGAATAATATTGTAAATTTCGTTTCTATTATTTAAAAAAATTGTGATACTGTGACAGAACAAATTACTCTATTAAACGAGTGATATGATATCAGTAAGTCTACTTTATATTTTATTTGTTTAAGTAAGCTTGTCGAAAAAAAATAATTATAAGTGTACAAACTATTGGTAAATGAAGTTGAGGATGTTCTGGCAAAAAATGAAAAATGTTGATGACGCCGAAGAAAAGTAAATTTTCTTTTAGAATCTTATACGTGTGTATAAATTTTTTATAATTTTTTTTCAGACGTACTTTTAGGAAAAAAATCATTTAGTTTCACAATTTTATATAGGCTTCTATGGAGGTCAGTAATTAAATTGTATTAAATGAAACTTTTTTGAAGTTTTTTTGTGTAATTTTTTTTTTCATTTATATATTTGTTTGTAATAGACAGCTTCTTTTTAACTATCCAGAAAAAATTTTTAACTGGTTTTGAAAAGTTTTTATTTATTAGAATAGTAGCTTGAATAAAATTTCATTACTGACTCCTACAAGAGCCTGTGTTGAGTTGTGGAATAAAATGATTTTTTCTTGAAAATAGGTCCAGAAAAAAGCATCTAAAAAATTCATATCCACATGTTCATAAAAAAAACGTACTTTTTTCAGCGTTATCCAACAATTTTTTATTTTTTACTGCGACCTTCTTAAATTAAATGTATTCTAATATTATAACTTCAAATAATATATTACTGAAGTATACATATAATGAATTTACCATTGATAAATATTGCTGAAATAATTCTTTGTATACGTAATTTTTCACATGCACTATTTGTCTTTGGAATCCAAGATAAATTGTTAGACAGTCCCACGATCTTACCCTAGACATAGCTACATATAATTGTCCATGATTGAAGACGTCTCGTCTGAGATTGATCCTTATTCTCTCAAACGTTTGTCTTTGAGATTTGTTTGTAGTCATTGTGAAGGCTTATTCAACTGGGAATTGCCTTCTTTTAGAAGTAAATGGATATTTATTCTCACAGTAAAGGGTAATACGATTTAAAAATACAATATTGTTACATATATCTCCTGTGAAAACCTTACATTTTAATAAATGATTAGAAAAATAAATAACCTGCAGCCGTGTACCATTACATAAGCCTTTATTGAGACTTATATTTCTAATCAAAATATTAATGCAATTTTTTCTTAAACATAGTTTATAAGGAGGCAGTGATGGTGGATTTAAAGTATTGAGGTATTCTGGTAAGAGAAGATTAGTAAGCTCATTATTATTGCAGTTTTCAATACTATCAATTCCAGTATAAATATGCTCAGTAGATTTTTCTAATAAATTAGTAATTTGGTCATTAATGTCATCGGCATCAACGTTTCTAGCAGATAAAATAGCACGATTACTCATTTCTTCCAAATTTTTTTCTTCTACAAGTTTTTCAAATACTTCTTAAACAATACACCTTCTCATTGGTAGTATACAACGATTAGGGAGTTGAATATTATTATTTAAGTCATTGAAAGTAACATTGCCTACATCTAATAAGAACTGAGCAAATTCAATTTGTTGCAGTAAGACCCTCATATTTGTTTTCAATTGAAATTTCGAAAAATGATGCCACAATGAACTATACTTAATAGATAAATTTAATAATTCACTTCAAGTTCCATGATTTTTAATAGGGAAAAGATGTCTAAAGTCTCCACCGAAAAGCATAATTTTTCCTCCAAAAGGCAAATTGTTATTCATAACATGTCTTAAGGTCCGATTTACTACTACAAAAGCATATTGTGGTACCATTCGTGCCTTATACCAAATAAAAACTTTGGCATCTTTCAATAATTTACCTTCTTTTGATTTTGCCTTAATATGTGATGAAGAATACTAAAATAGAGGAACTGGTAAGCCAAAAGTTTTATGAACAGTTTTACTATTTGGCAGTAAAATTGCGGCAATTCCGGTGAAAGCCATCGGACAAATTTGTATGTATTTTGAAATTAGACTATTGTAAATGGTAGTGTATACGAAAGTTTTTCCAGAGGCTCCTTGTCCGTCTAAATAAAAACAAGTAGAACCGTTGTAATTTTCATCGTGGGCAGCTTTAAGTACGACTGGTTATATTGACGTTCATTTTCCTCGAATAAGTGTTCTGATAATATGGGACAGGTATGATATGTATTCATTACAGATTGTTCCATTGTAGGAAAATCAACTAAGCTTCGACCTTCATGTTGTAATAAATTGCTTATTTCAGAGTAAGCCATTTGATAACTTGCTTCACGTTCGTTTGTTCGCAAAAATTCTTCAGACATTGCATGTTTATATATTTCCCACAATTCTTCAGGGTAAATTGGTTGACATAAGTATGCGAAAAAACTAAAGACGAAGTCTTTGAGGCATCATCCAAAGCGTTGCTTCTTCCATTGCCTTAATCCATTCTTCATCATGTTCTATAAGTCCAAGTGCTAAGCAAGTTGCGGCAAAAGATGGTTGTGAAATTTTATTTACTTTTTTAAGATTGGAGTAACTTTTGGCACCTTTAACATGTAGTAATAGCAGTCTTAAATAAAATGATTCGGTTTGAGTTGGACTGACAGAAAACATACGACCTATTCAGTTAAATTGTTTTTTTCGAATATTCCAAGAAGTTGTAGTTATATTATTAATTTTTGTTTTCTTTTGCGTAAAATAACTTAAAATTTCTGTATAAAAAACTTTTCTCGCTACCTCACAACTTTTGTTCAATTTGAAATAATCAAGTAACATACTACTTGAAGTATTCAAGTTACTAATAACGATTGTGTCTTCTACAGCATCTGGCATTATAATGCATTGTTTATTTGGTAAATGTATTGGCAATCTAATAATAGTATGACTTTTATCTTGCGATGTTTTACTTAATATACGATAACACGCTTCTGCTGGACCAACGTGACGAGTTTTAATGAAATTATGAATTTCATCGTGATTAATTGTATTGCTTTTGTCTGTTTCTCTTATGACCACAGTAGATGCATCATGACCTTTATAAATATACTTATATAAGTATTTAACTGCTAAAGTGCTAGAAACAACTTCGACATAAATATGACAGTTAAAAATTTCTAATAGCTCCGGACAATAAGGAACAACCCATTTATTATCAACTAAATAATTTCCTGGCCATTCATACGTTATGCCAGTATTTTTTCTACGGTAATTAGGATACTCGTTTTCATCTAACGTTGTTTAATTTTGAAATTGCTTAGGAAACTTTTTGGAGCACTTATCACTGACAGTACACCAATCACCACATGGACCATGTATCATGTTTTTCATAACTATTTCATGTAATGGAGGATTGTAAGTTTGATCAGGGATTTCTGCTGATATAAATTTATCAACTATGTCAGATGTAGTAATTTCGTAACCACGTTCTAACGTTATTAATAAATGCACATGAGATAAGCCTAGCTTTTGGAATTTAATAACATACACGTAACCCGCCACTTTTCTGAAATAATTTTTTTTTTTATACGATCAAGCAAACGATCTTTTATCAAATGAAATACTCATCCAACTATATCTGGTCTATCAGAAACTTGTTGGCCCAGTAAGAGGTTTTCTTTAATTTCACGCCAGTTAGGATTACATGTCATTGTAAGAAAATTATCGGGTTTACCTTTTCTATTAACGTTTTAGAAGAATTATCGTTTTACTCACGTTAGCCGATACACTACGAGCAGACGTTTGTATATAATCATGTAAACCTTTGTACGTATCAGCCTTTAGGTGTTTCGGGTGATCTTTGCAATATTTAATTCTATCTTTTTCTATCTTAACATAATGGTCAACTACCTATTGCTGATACAATCTACGACCCATTATAAAAGGATTGAATTCGTTAGATCTAATAGCCATTCATTATCTGGTGTAAGCCATTCGAGTTATACGTCAATCCTCATTGTTTCGAATCATACTTCTGTGCCAACCTTGTGTACCATAAGGATAAAATAAAGGATATATCCATGGTTCGACATTCGGATCCATAGAACTTACCAACTCTAATTTTTTTGTGTTCTTGTTCCGTACAGTAATATTACATTCTGGAATTTCTCCATCAGCTGTTGTACTAAAGATAACTGCAACTTCATTAACTCTTTGAGAATTGTATCTTCGTATGTCTTGACCAGCTTCCAATGAAAACAACAAGTGTAACTCAGGCTGTTGCGTATCGTTATTCAACAGAAGTTGAGCATCTATTTTCTGCTTCATCATTTCATTTGATTAGCAAAGATATTATTATTACGAATAACAGAATCTAATATAGATATAAGTTCGTAATCTAAAACAGGATTCTCAATCATCCGATATTGCGCAGCTTCTTCTTGGTCAATAATAAAAAGTTGTCCATTAGTTGGAGAGTCAGTATTAGGAGGATACAAAGAAGTATTGATTTGATAATATATTTAACCTTGGATTTTAAAACAGTATGGTCCAGGACGTCGAGATTGGAAATTCACTAAGTTAGCGTTGAAAGAAGCAAAAGATAAAGAATTATTGTAGCAACGAATACGCTTAAAAAAAAATGGACTTGTCACTTTCTCCTGAGGAAAATTTGGTAACGAGTTTAAGGTGACAGAACCGTGACTGCAACAATCGCTAAAAGATAATCCTCTATTTGAATGTTTTTCATCTTTAAAGTGTTTGGCATTACAATGCAAACAAAGAAAATCTATGAGACCTAAATAATCTTCTTTTGCACGATAACTATCAATAATAAGCTGTCGAGCAGCTTGTCTTCGTTGAAGCTGATTCTCTACACGGTGATTACGTCTTTCTCTCAGAAACTCTTGTTGTTGTTATTGTGTGCGATTTGATAAACGCGACATATTTATTTCATTAATAAAAAGTATTGAAAACTAATCTTGTTATAATGACATATATTTAAAATAAACCCTGTAAATATTATTATTGTAAATTGTTTAAAACAAAAAATAATAAGGTTTTTTGTATATTTCTCTTCAAACTGTCAATTTATCAAAAGAAATGCAATTTAAGAGGAAAAAAGTAAATTAATGAGTAAAGACGGTAACAAACTACTAAGTATATTATTAAACGTAAAAATATTTGTAAAAACCTGTTATTAATTTAATTCCAACCATTAATTTAGTGAAATGAAAGCTTAAAGGATAATAGATAGTAATAAAATTGAGTTATTGTGGTAATTTCGACTATGGTTATGATTTCAAGTAAAGCAATGATTTCGGTGACGATTATAGTGGTTGTATTTTTTAATTCAGTTGTGGTTGTAATTTCAGTTGTGGTTCATAATTCTGCTGTTGTTGTAATTCAGGTTGTGGCTGTAAGTTTAGTTTAGTTTTTGAAAGTTAAAATTTTTTAAGTTGCAAATTTTGTTGAGGCTTTAGGTTTTGATCAAGTTTGGTAAAAGTTTGGCAATAGATTGGTAAAAATTTGGTAAAAGTTTGTTAAAAGTTTGATAAAAGTTTGGTAAAAGTTTGGTAAAATTTTGATATAAGTTAGGTAAATGTTTCCATGAATGGTAATGTCATGGATAATAAAATTGTGAGAAAAATGAGTTTTTATAATGTAAGTAGGCTATAATTTTATTTGTTACATAATTATAGAAGTTTATTTCATGAAATGAAAAATATAATACTTATCATTAATTGAATATAAATACTTAAAAAAAAAAACAACTTCTATATTGAAGCAGCTGCCACGTAGTATCATGGAAACCTGAAAAAGCCATATTAAAAATTTCAAAAAAACTGCAGTACACGAATATTAAAATTCATAAACATATACTAATATATATTTGTGACAGTTACGGTACCCTGAAAAGGCACAATATTCAGAAATTAAGGTAGTTCTCGAGCACTCTATAGCGTGTGCCATACTGCACTATAGCGTATGCATTGGTTATGCAGTTTTTACTATACAGGTGTCCTTTGTTTCCCATGCAGCTACACGAAAGTTATCAACTTTGCCAAGCTCATACTAAACAACTATATCGATGAGCCCTTTGAAACTAAACCTACAGTGCATTTATAATATTCATTACCTTATACTGTTTTTTTGGGACGATTGTAAGAAGCGTTTGAGAGATATGTGCAATTTTGTTTACAAGTGGACCCCCAATGAGGCGCTATCCTATACCTTGGGTGGTCAAATTTCAATATTAAAACTTCAATACCTCTGAAACTATACTGCTAAGCCTTTTTAAATTTTTCTCATGATAAATAATAGCTATCTTAAACCATACGAGAAATTTTAGGAAAACTGATAGAAAAGTGTTTTTGGTCGAGAACTACCTTAAGAGAGTATGGAAAGTAAATTGATTTTAATTTCCAACTTATAAGTGAAAATATAAAACCTTTCGATTCACGAAAAATAAAAAAAAAATTTCTGATGATGTTATCATTTCATCTTTATTATATATAGTTTTCAAGATTGACGTGTTCGTTTAATACTATTTAAGCTAGTTGGATGTATGATTACTATAAGACACTTGAAGCTGAGCTATCATCATTAAAAAAAGTTTTAAAACTGACAATGACAGACTGGTTCGGCACTGTTTACATACTAAAACTTGTTGTCTGATACAATTTTGATATCCTCATGGATGTCAAGCCATTGAATAAAGAGAAAGAGTCTAAACTTTCAAATCACATAGTAAATTTATTGTATGGTATTTCATTAAAATAATAATTGTATAAAAATTCTAGTAAAGTAATATGTAAGATTTTTAAATAAAACTTTGATTTCAAAAAATAAACTTTAAGTGCTTTGTCAACCAAGATAGCATAAATTAAGTATTTAATTTTGTTTTATTTATAAAAAAAGTAAGAACCCTTTTATTATATTTTTAGTAATCAAACATTGAAAATTAAGCTATCATTTCACAATCAAAACGAAGAATTTAAAAAATTTCCATGACAGACTGCTTTTGCATACTTACTAAATTTTATTGTCTGATAATAATGTAAATTATCTTGGATGTCAAGCCAGTGAACGATGAAGAAAAGTGAAAACATATGTCATGCCATTTAACGATGATACATTTCATGAAAAAAATAATCAAGTTCTTACAATGTGCATGAAAGAATACAATTACTGCAACTAATACGTAGGTTGTGTTTATTGAAACTATAATTATTTTTACCTTCAGTTTCATTGTCATTCGGCGTGAGCACGCAGTACTCGCCGATTATGACTGTATTTTAAGTTGTCGGATTTTTCTCTTAAATTAAAGACTTTCTACACAAACAATTGACGTGGGGCAGCCCTTTCAATGCCAGCTGATACAGCTGATACTTTCGTTAGGCTGTTAGTCCCTCCGTACCTCCTTCAATCTACCTTCCCTCTCTCTTTCATAGAGTCAGTGCCAGTATAATAAAAACTATTTTGTTGCATACGATTGGGTTGGGTGACTGAGTTGAGAGTACTGCATTGCTCACCGAAAAAGAGAAAGAGAGAAAAAGTCGTCTACATATAACACTCACTTACACAGGCTGAAATCCGTGTCACTGCCCTTCCAATGGTTTGTTTAGTTGCATTGACTTTGATGAAGATAAAAGACACATGAATAACAATAAATGTAAGTCTAGCGTCATTTTAATAAAAGATTAAATTATAAGTTTTAAGTATATATTTATTTGAATACAAAAGGAGCTTGAAAGCCCAGAAGATAAATACGTAACATTTCATATAATAATGTAATTTAATTAACATATAATGATGTAATTGAATTACATTTTTTATTTTTATAATCTTTACACACATATTATTATTATTGATGAACACGCGTTTAGTTTAGTCAGTCTCCCTACTATTCGGAATACATAATAATAAAAATCAATGTACTTAAGTCTTAATATGATTTTATTTAAAAAGAAAATGAGTAGAAACTGGAAACAATTAAAAATACGTAGTAAAGTTATAATTAGTTTAAAAACTATACTTATCAATGCAAATTATCATCAGAAAAACTTTGAATGAAAAGATATAATAATTTTTAAGCTGTATAAAAAGAATGAAATCATACAAAAAAATGACTTGAACTATTAAAATTAGCAGATTCTTCTTTAAGTCCTTATCCCTTGAAGCACGGCTGTTACCAAAACTTCTGGAACAGAAGCATCTAGTTCTACTTCTGAAGAATCTTTGCACATTATAACTACTGATCTATCTAAAAAATATTGAAACAATGTAATTTATAAATAAAATTTTGCAAAGTATAAATATATATAAATGTACCTGTATCTTTGATGGTGCCAGTAACACAAATATGCTGTCCTTTTCGAAAATTGATCGGTAAGTAAAAACTTTGTGTTACTGGCACTATCAAAGATACAGGTACATTTATATTTTTTTATACTTTGCAACATTCTATTTATAAATTACATTGTTTCAATATTTTTCAGATAGACCAGTAGTTATAATGTGCAAAGATTCTTCAGAAGTAGAACTAGATGCTTCCGTTCCAGAAGTTTCAGAAACAGCCGTGCTTCAAGGGATAAGGACTTCTCAAAGAAGAATCTGCTAATTTTATTAGTTCAAGTCATTTTTTTGTATTAACTATAGTCAAAATTTTTTTCTTATTTTACTAAATTTTTTTTATACTCTTTTATTGTTTTTACATTTCTAACTAATGTATAATTTTCCTTTGTTAACTGAATTAATTTATACTCTTTTTTAGTTTTGTAAAATTTGTAACTTATAAATATATAAATATATATATATATATATATTTATTTATAAGTTACAAATGTGAAATATGAATTATCTGTAAATTGAATGAAAAATTGGACGATGAGTATAATGATTATTTATTGATAGTGTGTATTATAAAAATTCAACTTTATTTTTACCTTGCAAACAGAAATGTCATCTTTGTACCTTTAAATGAGTTCGTCACCCCAAATTGAACATTGAACTCTTTTGCCAGTTCCATCACTGACAATGAATTTCATGAGCTTCAAATTTATATGAAGCACTTACTTCGTTTATGAAGCCTATTATCTCACTGTAATAAAAAATAATACAAAAACCAATAAAAAATCCAAATAAAAATAATATTATTAAAAAAAACTTATTTTTTCAATTAACTTACGTGTTTGTTTCCTTTTCTGATATCTCAGCAAAAAGTCCGTATGGAGAGAACGGAATAGCCATACTTTTTTCTTAATAAATAACCTGTAAAATAAAATAGATAAAAATTGTAAAAAAAGCTCATAAAAAATTGATATTCAAACACACGTTCACTTAACAGTCTCAACACTCGTAAATAAAGATATTTATACACAAACACTTCATGACTTACACCTTGGTGTACGTGAATTTACGTACATATAATTGACCGACCGACTGTTGCAAGAAACAGCTGACATACATGCACAATATTGGCACCACGCACCCTCGCCGAGGGACTCTCACCCTTAACATACATACACACGCACTCATACAAACTCACACATGATACAAACTTCTTCTCCTCGGACATACTTTTACACGGATCAGATTGCATACACGATTAATTAACTGACCTGTGCCTTCGCCTCAAGTACGCTTTTTTACTAAAAGAAAACAAATATGCTTTCACATGCATGCACGCGACTGACACGTTGCACCAGCCGCTCTCCCTTACATCCACGCATATACACATATCTACACAAACTCAAACTCTGATATAAATGACAAATTGTTACTAGCACCAGCTGACGTACGTCTTCCCCTCTAACACATTTACGACTAACTGGCCAATTAAAGCTGACACTCAAGCCTTCTTCTTAATACCGACTGACTGGCCTACGGACGTTTTTCGCCTTCGTGTCAAACACATCCCTTGCCCAAGATCACACAAAGATCACGTAACACCCTGCATACGATTACAACCTACAATCGCGTCGGCAATATTTTGTATAAAAAAACTTACTTGCTCTCGATTCTCCTGTTGAGATGTTCTAGCAAGGCCGTAGGAACAAAGCACGTGGAGGACCGCTGTAATTAGCTACTATGACAGGTCCTGATGTACGTTCACTGCAGTTGCACGATCGTAAAAGATAGTTTTTTTTTCTTCACTTTGTGAACGTACTTGCCCTGATTTCACTCATTTACACATGTGACACCCTACGGAGACAATTAACACGAAACCAATTAGCGCGCTTTATACAAACCGCCACCAGTCGACCGAATTTGCTCGTTACGCTTACCCATTTTAATGCGTGCAGCATCGCACGATTAATTTCATTTTAATAAAATTAAAAACATTTTTAAGTTCGAAAACAACTAATACAACTGATAAGGATATAACTTCTAGCTCAATTAATTTATAGAATGAATTTAAATATAAAGTGAAGAGAAATAAAGAATTTTCATTAAATTGTTAGATATATTAGTCATATTTAAATAAAAAATACTATATTATTAAATGTATTGGTGTAAAAGTTAAAACTAAATATTGAACTCAATTAAAAAACAATATCAAAAAAATCACTCTTTTGAGACATGATTTAGAATTAAATTTACAAATCAAAATAAAAAATAGCGCGCTTTTAAGGCAACGACCAATCTTTCTTCGACGAAAACTTAGATTCAGCCAATGCTATTAAAGCTTCACTTTTAGACCATTAAAATTTTAAGATAGGATTACATTATCATCAGCCTTTAAATCATTATCATCGTCATCAGTATAATCACCATTATCGCCATCATTAACATCTAATCTATCATCATCGTGATCATCATGATCATGATCACTATCATAATCTTTAGCATCATCATTATCATCATCTTTACCATCATCATTATCAGCACCTTTATCATCAATATCCTCAATAATATTATCATTATCATCATCAGTATTATTATCATCATTATTATCATCATTATTATCATCATCATCATCAACATCATTATTATCATCATCATAATCACTATCATAATCGTCATCATCATCATCTTCTTCATCATCTTCATCGAAATTATTATCATCGTAGGTATCATCATCATAATCATCATCATTATGATTATCATCATTTTCATCTTTGTCATCATCATCATCTTCATCCTCATCAATATTACAATCATTATTATCATCACCATCATTATCATTATTATCATCATCATAATTATCGTTATCAATATCGTCATCATCATCATCTTCTTCTTAATCATCATCATGACCATTATCATTATCAACATTATCTTCATCATAATCATCATCTGAATTATGATTAACATTAAATTCATTATAATCATCAATATCATCATCATTATTATCATTTCATCATCACGGTCATTATCATTATCACTATCATCATTACAATCTTCATTATCATCGTATTTACACATCAATACTACTTTTGTCGACTGTAAATGTTGAAAAAAGACAAATATTTATATCGGTCTTACAGTCACATTAATAAATAAACATTAATATTATTTTTAATTTGACGTATGTGTGCGTGTAATTTTTTTAAAATTACACCCACACATGTATACGCGATGCTCCATACCAAGCAAGTTCAACGCTTGTTGAAATTCGTACTTGGCGGCTTCACTTTAGAAGCTC
>JAPYYV010005827.1:0-21809 GCA_030522625.1 Copidosoma aretas | reverse complement strand
TATACTTAGCGTCAGAGTTCTCGCCGTGTGGTCTCTCGCATAACTGCAGTTTATCATAAATTAATGTGAAACGACGAAAATAAGTAGAAATAGATTTTTCCGTAATACGCGTAAAACTCGACTATTGTTGGTAATTGTGCGTTACTAATCTATTCATCCGCCCGATTGCCCGTACGATTCCTCGTCACGCGATGAATTTTAAGCTCATGACCAATCGGTAAACAAAAAATAATTTCCAAAGAAAATTAAAAAAAACTCCCGTATACCAGCAGGTACTCGTATACCTGTCACTTGTGTAGCATTGGAAGAAAACGCGAGAAAAAGGGAATCGACGAGTCGCGCCTACGCGTAAAGTTGCGAAATCGGCCCAAGAGCGGAGAAACGAGAAGATGGGCACTAGTTATACACAAGTGCTGAATGTATTTGCAAACACGCGGTATCGTATAGGTACGTGTTATTATTCAATTCTTGTACATATACAGACATGTATACACCTTGTATTGTATATTTATTACCTGCCTGCCACGCGTATACGGATGACTGCATGATACACAGCGCGCCTATAATATTCGCATCCATTCTTTTACATGTGCATACTTACAAACCGCAAACGTAACTGCGTAACGAATAGTTGTACGACGACGACGACGACGACGACCTCCATTTCGCGACGCGCGGAAAGAGCTACCGACCGGCTGTATTTTTGAGAAGAAAAAGACATCGGGGGTCGTTCTCGGTACACTTATCGGAGAGTTGGTATAAGGATAGTGATGAATGGACAATACGCGACTCTCAGCTATGTAAACTCCAATTGGTCCTTCGTCGTTTGAAATCGAAGGAACAGAGTACTTTGTATTATAATGAATAATATTGTGAGTTCTTGGCCAATAAACGTTACGCCCATGAGCACGCGACCATAATCAAACCATTGGACGAACGAAAGTAGCATCAGGAAGTTCTTTAAAAAGCCCTAACGAGGCATTAAGACACTCTCGCTCGTGCCGCTACCATCATTAAGACGTATGTATACATGTATGCATGCATGTACTTATTATATGAAAAGACTAACGTGGACCTCGCCTGCCCGCGATCGAATTTTCCTATTAAGCAATTGCTGTAATTGCACGAGAAAGCGACGAATTTTTCTTTTGCTCCTCCGACGTTTCGGTATTATTGTAATAAGTAGTATACCTTGAGTTATCAGATCGTGCAGTAGAGGGAACGGATATTTCTATTTTTTTGTGTTCGTGGATGGACAATATTGGCCCTCGAGGGTCGCTTCAATGATTCAAATCAGATCAAAGAAGGCAAACAATCGATCGATCCTCCCGTCGTTCAATGTACGGCCGAGCCAAAAATATTCGACGACAAAACGATTGCGCGACGGCTTGATGAGCATTTGCCGCGGGTAACATTGACTGATAAGACAAATATACTTTTTTATTTGAGTCAGTGACGGAAAAAACAAGAAAGGCACCGATGACTCATCGAGGTAAGTTTTGTACGCGGCAATTTTTCTGCAACAGGTAAACATTCAAGTTTGATTATTACCGCATCGGATTTTAGTTTTATTATAGTTTTTTTATTTTTTTTGTATTTCGTGCGATTCGATGGATGGGCGTGTAAATATAAAGAAAAATCACCTGCATCGGCGGACAATGGTACACACGCACCGGAACGTTTGTCCGCGCGTTTCGCCAACTCGCTGAACCGTAACGATTTTCCTATACGCATGATAATCATGTTCCCAGTTCTTTCAACCTGCACGGGTAGAACAGAGATCATCCGAGACGGTTCGAAAAAATCACTGCCCGATCACGGATGCTTGAAAATCGGCGGAAGATCGGTAGCCCACTGCACGTTCGTCCGTGTACATGTAAGAGGACGAGTGCAAAAATCGGGCAACGGGAACAGCTCGCTCCTCCTCTTTTGCGCGTGGCTCGAGTGTGATAAAAACACCGCACTTAACTTCACGCGTGCGCTGCAAAAACCGAGCCGAGCCGCCGAGGGTGTATCATGGGCGCGACACGAAAGGTGCAGAGGCCTTGTTCATTGAATCTGTTGATGCGCATACGTACCTCATGTTTATCGGAGAGCACCCCCCTCTGGAGATTGTTTTCCACCGGCAACGCTGGATCACCGATTTTTCGCAAAACCTTCCGGCGAGAACGACGGGCTCTAAACTCGTTTTGGATACACACCACGCATATGCACGGGGGAGGTAGCTCACCGGTATATGTACTGCCTAACCGACACGGTGGCGCAGCGGTAAAGTTGCAGTTTCGTCGATCGCACCGAAGTCAAGCAGTGTAGGGGCAGGGTGGGACTTGGTTTGGTTCTAGAGGTTCGCTTCCGCAGATTTTTTTCGGGGATCGATTAACTGTTTCTCTAACGTTACGGACAACGTGAGCGGGAGGTGTGCAGGAGTTAGTCCTGGTGTTTATTCGTAGACACCCGGTCAGGACTCGGGCAATACACCGAATTCCCCCTACCCCCTCCCATCCCTTTTCCATCCCTCTCCCAAGTGTCGAGTGCCACAAAAAGAAAGGACGTATGACACTATAATAGAAAAAAAAAAAAAAATATGTACTGCCTGCGCGTTTCGCACCGCGAAGAACAGTTACACATCTGATTTACAAAAACGTCGAGCGTTCCGTCCCTCTCTCTTTCTCACACTCTCTCGTGATCGTACCTGTGTCGTTTGCCCTTTTTTTGTTTTCTACAAAATGTAACGAGTGGGGGGGGGGGGGGAGGGGGAAAGAAAAAGAAAATGCAGTTCGTTTACTTACGATCTGTACTAATTTCAGGATACCGGGTATGGTGCGAAAATAGGCCATGTTCAATTGGAAGGACCGCGACGCCGGTCCTCCGGCGCCACGGTTCGCCTCCTGGCCGTTCTGCACCGTCACCGTCACGCTCTCCGACATCATGTCTTTTTTTTCCTTTCTTTCTACTGTATTTGTTGTTTTCTTCGCCGCTGTTGTTGTTGACTGTCTTCAATCGGCACACCTTCCAGAGTCACAGCACAGTAATGTTGCACTTGTACGTGTGTATGTATTTAATACGACGCGACCAATTGTGACACTCGCGGACGCTTCTTCCGTCGAAACAAGAAATCAAAACCTCCGAACGAGGATCACTAGACGGTGCGTGTTGGACAAAGGTGATAATTTGTACGATGACCCGCGCTGCGTGGGCCGCACACGAGTGATTTGAAGCGTGTACAGATGATTCGTGCGGGGCTGAGACGCGCGACAAACTGAAAACGCGCGGTGAGTGGGGACGACAACACTCGACGGACGGACGGAGCCGCAGCTCCGAGAGTCTCTCTCTTTCTCTTGGAGCTGCCGATTCCTTCCCCACCACCCATTTACGCGGTTGTACGCGGAGCGCTCCGCGCTGCGATGTACCGATATCCGTACAGCCTTGTACCCATACGCGCTACGCATGGAAAGCGCACGTTTCTTTTCGTACTTGTATTTTTAAAACAAAGTCTGGTGCCCCTTTTTCTTTTTTTGAAAAAAAAAGTACTTGCGAACAGCTACTTGAAATAATCAAACAACCGTTATATTGTATGGAGAGCTTTCGATGACACATTCATATTTCATCAAATTTATCAATCATCTTGTCAAGGCATACGATTTGATGTGGTCAGCTTCTGGACATCACGCAAGAAACAATCAAAACGACCGAACGCAGTAGGTTACTCGTATAAAGAAAAACGAATCCGTCGCCCGTAACATTTCACATTTGAATTTGGCGCTTATCACGTCATGGGTGTGTCGCACAAGGTAAAAAGTCCCTAGAAAATTCCAGGATTCCAACAGCAGCAAATATCCCCCACGCTTTTGCACTTTTTGCAGACGAGTTGTTAGTGTGTGTTTTATTGTATGTCGCGGTGACAAGCATTTTCCAGAGCATTATAAGAATTTCGGAGCACCACAAGATTTTGCATCCAACGAAACTTTCATGAGTAAATAACGTCGAAGCTGAAAAAGTCGTTCTTGAATCAGTAAATCGGGCAGATTCAAAATGACGCTAATTAATAAGGTAGTATGTACATACATTTCAATTCTAACCTATTACGCTCCAAGATCTCGATCATTGCTGTAGCATTTTTTGTACTCAAAATTTTTATTTCTCACGTTTAGATGGAAATTGATGAAAAAACCGCAAAGGGCGAGGGTTTCAAGCCGTACTACATTCAAAAGATCGAGGAGCTGCAGCTCATCGTCGCCGAAAAGAGCCAGAACCTTCGTCGTTTGCAAGCCCAGCGTAATGAACTCAACGCCAAAGGTATGGCTCTGTCAACATTTACTACAAGTGTATTCGTCCATAGTTGTGATATTCACTTGGTGCATGCAAACTTACAGTACGTATGCTGCGCGAGGAGCTGCAACTTCTCCAGGAACAAGGTTCTTACGTTGGAGAGGTTGTCAAGCCAATGGACAAGAAAAAGGTCCTGGTCAAGGTTCACCCAGAGGGAAAATTCGTCGTCGATCTCGACAAAAATATCGACATCAACGATGTGACTCCCAATTCCAGAGTGGCTTTGAGAAACGAGAGCTACACACTGCACAAAATCCTGCCCAACAAAGTCGATCCTCTCGTTTCACTCATGATGGTGGAAAAGGTTCCAGACTCCACGTACGAAATGGTCGGCGGTCTTGACAAACAGATCAAGGAAATCAAAGAAGTCATAGAGTTGCCTGTCAAGCATCCAGAGCTCTTTGATGCTCTTGGTATTGCGCAGCCCAAGGGAGTGCTCTTGTACGGCCCACCTGGTACAGGAAAAACTCTACTGGCCAGGGCTGTGGCTCATCACACGGAGTGTACGTTTATTAGGGTTTCTGGTTCCGAGCTTGTCCAGAAGTTCATTGGAGAGGGTTCGCGTATGGTCAGGGAACTTTTCGTCATGGCCAGAGAACACGCACCATCCATTATTTTCATGGACGAAATCGATTCTATTGGTAGCTCTCGTATTGAATCTGGATCAGGTGGAGACAGTGAAGTACGTTTGTTTTTTTTTTTTTTTTTTTTTTATCAAGTTGGCTGGAATGTATTTTTTATTGCTTTTTAATCTGCATTTAATCATCAGGTACAACGTACCATGTTGGAACTTTTAAATCAACTGGATGGGTTCGAAGCCACGAAAAATATCAAAGTCATCATGGCAACCAACAGAATCGACATCCTCGATCCCGCGCTCTTGCGCCCAGGTCGTATCGATCGTAAAATCGAGTTCCCGCCACCAAATGAGGAGGCCCGTCTTGATATCCTGAAAATTCACTCGAGAAAGATGAATTTGACTCGTGGTATCAACCTGAGAAAAATAGCAGAGCTCATGCCTGGTGCTTCTGGAGCAGAAGTGAAGGTGTTACAAAGTTGAAAAAAACTATTACGCTCGCGTTAATTGTTATTATCATTCACTCATTCATTTATTTATTTTCCAGGGTGTGTGCACTGAGGCTGGTATGTATGCTCTGAGAGAGCGTAGAGTTCACGTGACACAGGAAGACTTTGAAATGGCTGTGGCCAAAGTGATGCAGAAAGACTCGGAGAAGAATATGTCCATCAAAAAGTTGTGGAAGTAAACGAATTTTTCAAATATACAAAAAAAAAAAAAAAAAAAAAAAAAAAACTATATCTGAATATCGAACGAAGCTTGAAATAGCAGTGACTGTTTGTTACGATGATTTTTTTTAGGTAAACATTAATCTTACAAGCATAAGAATAAATCTGTTTGATAAATTTTTTTCGATTCATTTCATTGCAAACAGTATATAGCATTTAGATCAGTACGCCGTAGCCAATTTCAATCGTGATTCGTGAGAATGAAAGAAGACCATATAATCAATCATGGATGGATGGAAGCTTTGGAAAATCGGAGAGGAGAGAGCCATAAAACACGAACATCATATTGTACTTATATCTCTCAACAGGGGCAAAAGGGACGGAGCGCTGTGTGTAATGTGTGTATTGCAAATGGCTGATGCGAGCTGCGAGCGACCGTGAGTGTGTGTCGGTGTCGTCGGTGGCGGCCGTGGCGGTGGCGGGTTATTACTTTTTATATACACCCCACAGATAAGTAGTATACACTGGGATACAATATACATTCGCCAAAAGGCACTCTCCTCCTCCTCCGTGTTTGTGTATCACCCACAACACAGCTCGAATCGTCGTAAAAGCTCGTTGTTCCGCGAGAAATACTTAGTAAAACGTCCGCAAAACGCTTGTGTGTGTTCAAATTTCCGAGCAAATGTATCCGAAAGCTCGCGCAAAAACTCTTATGCGAGCTCGTAGACCGCCCCGGGGCCCTGTGCTGTTCGCCGATGGATTCGGAGTCTGAATCCTACAGGAGGAAGCCGGCTTGTTGCAGCGACGATAATTAGTGACGCGCGCGCGCCTTCCTGGTCTCCTCCACCACCTCCACTACATCATCATCATCATCATCATCATCATCATCATCGGCGGGAGAACTCAAGTGTACAACCCAGCACCGGAGGGGTACGACCCCCTGCAAGCTCGTCCAGGTCTATATGCGGGCTGCGCGTTGGTGACACATCGAGAGGAGGGAGAGAGTTAGAAAGAGCGCCGCTGTTGTTATCCGGGTCGGAGGAGGGCCCGGGACGCCCGCGGCGGTGCAACAATGTCGGGCTATCGGCGCGTCAACTACTACGAGCTCTGCCGGCTCTGCACGAGCAGCGAGGGCGACAAGTTTCACATATTCCTCGAGGACGGCCGCAAGCAGCAGCTCCAGACGAAAATACACACCTACCTGCCCGTCCAGGTCAGCTGTTGGGATCTGTTTTTTTTTTTTTTTTTTTTTTTTTTTTTTTTTTTTTTTTTTTTTTTGTGTGGGGTTTGTTTTTTTTTTTTTTTTTTTTTTTTTTTTTTTTTTTTTTTTTTTTTTTTTTTTCATTCTGCACGCTTGTTTTCGTGCCTTCGGCAAATTGCTTCTCCGATTCGTCATCCGCTGCTTATCATACTTATTGTACTCAATTGAGCGTAGGATTGCGGTGATTGTATCATCGCGAGCGATTAACAATAATTCACGAGCGACTGATTTGTTGTTTATCTGTTGCATGCTTATAAAATACTTAGGTCTATTTGCAGGCAGCACGAATACCTTTAAGTATACAATTACGAATTATTATTTTTATTTCCCGTGCTGCAGGTGGCGGAGGAGGACTCGTTACCGAAAACAGTCTGCTGCGACTGTGTGAACAAACTGGAAGACTTTATCAGGTTTCGGGAATCCGTCAGAGCTGCGGAGGGTATGCTGGAGTCGTACTTCACGTCGCTCAGGTTTTCCGAGGATTTTCTGAAGGAGGGAAAGGTCTATGTGAAAAGCACCGTGAAGGATGAAAAGCCAGTCGTCATGGAGGAAGCTCCGATCGAGGAAGATACTCTGACCACTGTGGTGGAAAAAATCATCGTTCCGACGACCACGACCGCTCAAATCATGACGGATCAAACTCAGCAGGCGCAAGCCCAACCGGTACTCGTGAGCAGCATCAACGCTGCGAACCTTCAAATCATAAGTGGGGTACAATCGAGAGTTCAGCAGTACAAGTGTGCAATGCAGGTTGCTAATCGCTTCTTCAAAGGATATATACGAAAAATGATTGATTTTAGGATTTAATGTGCATTTTTTATTTCAGATGCAGTCCGGTAACGTTGCAGCAGCTGTTGTAGAGGCTACGGCCGAAACTCACTACAGTTATCAACAGCAGACTTCCCAGCAGATACCTACCCAACAGAATCAAACGCAAAATCAAATAGTGGAGCAGCAGCAGCAGCAGCAGCAGCAGCAGCAGCAGCAGCAGCAGCAGCCGCAATCCCAGTCGACGCAGATCCAAGTGCAAAACCAAATACAGAGCCAAAATCAAATAGCACAGCAAGCCGTACAAACAGTACAAACGCTGAGGCAACTGTCCCAGCAGCCATCATCCCAAGCTAGTCAAATAAGCCAGCAGCAGCAGCAACAGCAGCAACAACAGCAGCAACAGACGCAAGTTAATCAGGAACAGCAGAGCCAGTCCCAGATAACTCAGCAGCTCCAACAGTTGCAGAGACAGCAGCGCGAGCAGTTCGAAAAGCAGAGACACCTACACCATATAGAGAAACAACAACAGCAGCAGCAGCAGCAGCAGCAGCAACAACAGCAACAAACCCAGCACATTCACGTCACAACTGCCCCAGAAACCCAGCAGCCACAGCAGGTCCCACCGCAAGTCGAGGTGCACCGCAACATCATCCTCAAGACCGAGGATGTCAACGAGCAGAACCTGCAGGTGGAGCTACAGAAGAACGAAGCGGTGGTGGTGAGCCAGCACAACCAGCCAACCTTCACTACGGTCCAGGCGACGCCCGAGGTCTTTCTGAGCCTCGGCTTCAAGGACGCGCTGGCGGCGACGCAGATCGTGACGCGCGACGACTCGAAAGACCTCAAAGAGTTCGTCAAAACGACGGAGGACGTGATGTCGCGCTCCTCCATCAGCCATATATCCGAGTTCCTGAGAATCCGCACCGCGCCGGAGCAACAGACCCCCCTGGTCACGGTCAACCCCCAGGCCATTTCGCAGACCACCCACCGGCAGTACGTATGCTGCGACTGTGGCAAGACCTTCCCGACTATCAGCCAGATGAACGACCACGACTGCACGACGTCGCTGCTCACCGAGGTATTTTTAAAAATAATTTTCCACCGAATTATCGCGCCTAGCTATTGATTATATATAATTTTGTAAATCAATTGCAGCAAGTACGAGAGATGACTGACGTCAAGGAGGAGGAGGATCCGTCGACGCAGATGATGAACGGTGCCAACGACACGAGCGTGACCGATCTGGGGAACACCTCGAGCAGTACGAGCAACGGCAACAACAACAACAACAACTCGAGCGTGGGTCCCTTTAGCTGTGACATTTGCAACAAGCCGTTCAAGCGAAAAGAGCACCTGTTCCAGCACCGCAAGCTGCACACCGGCGAACGACCCTACGTCTGTACCTCGTGCGCCAAGGCTTTCAGCCGCAAGGAACACCTCGTCCGTCACCTGGTCTCCCACACCGGGCAGAAAATGCACGAGTGCGAGACCTGTGGCAAGACCTTCTCGCGCAAGGACAATCTGCACAAGCACCGTAAGACCCACGGCATGGCCGGGCCCTATATCTGTGAACACTGCGGCAAGTCATTTGTGGTCAAGCACTACTATCTCATGCACCTGACCACCCACGCGCCCGCAGCCACGGACGGTCTGGACTGCGCCCAGGACGCGCTGCCTTACAAATGCGACATTTGTCACAAGGCCTTCTCCGTCAAGCAGTACCTCACCACGCACAAGCTAAGGCACCGGTCCAAGGGCAGCGGTAGCAACAGCAACAACAGCAACAACTCTAGTGCCACCAGCGCGCAGAACAACAATGGCCAACAGCAGCAGCAGCAGCAGCAGCAGCAGCAGGTGCAGCAGCAGGTGAGCTCGACGAGCGAGCTAACGGTCACGCGGGACATCACCAGCGTGAGTATGAGTAACGGTACGGCGGCGCATCCGGCGAACGGGTCCGTCATTGAGATCCAGGGTGTTGTTGAACGGGCCGAACCCCAACAGCAGAGCGACACTTTCGTTGGGAACCACTATCAGGGGAACGTGGCGCAGTTCCAATGAGATAAGGGGAAGCGTGTCTACTACGTTCTCCTGCCGAACGGCAACAATCACAAGATTGTTGTCGTCTAAATAATACGGTTCAGGGACGCGGGCACGCTTCCGAAACTAAAAGAATTATGACTCTATACACAAGTATCCCCGTTACAGTGCTTTCGTTTTTTGTTTTATCTCTCGACTCCGTTCCCACCCCCCACTGATGATACTTGTAACCTTTCTTTCTTTTCCATTTTTATAAATCGTATTGCCGTTGAAACGTTGAAAATGTTTTGACGAGCAATTTTTACGTGTACAAGCCGTAAACGTGTATTTAGGAGTCTTTGATGGCAGACGGTATAAGGATGAGCAAGAAGTAAAATTTGTATGGAGTGATGGTCTAGATTACTATGATAGCGTGTCGATTTTTTGTATGTTTTATAAGTTGGAGGATCTTAGCTGGAGTTGAGTAGCTAGATAAGCCATATTAGTTATTGCGGACCTAAGTGTAATGATATGAGGAGAAAATTATCCGGCCTCAGAAACATTTTTATTTAGAATAGTGAAACAATGTGCAAATATATCGAGTAATTAATTTTTTTTGTTTTTTTTCTGACTTTGAATGGTAATTGATTTTGTCATTGCCGTACCTAGATTTCACTTTTTTTTTTTTTTTTTTTTACAGAGACAAATATTGGTTCGTCGTGAAAAAAACTATATACTGTTTAGCGTAAGAAATAAGAGATACATTATTAAATTGTCGATTTTTAGTGTCTTAAGGGACTAATAAATTCTATGCATATAGGTATGAAAGAGTACACATATATATATTATGTATATTTTAAAAAATCTGTATTATAAATGCGTGTTAAAAAACTGAGATAAGAATCGACAAATTTCCTACAGCAGTTATTATGTGGAAACAATTCACTAAAACTAATGACAAGCATTGCTTTGTCGATTTGCCGTAAAATCGATGCAAAAATTGTTTACACCAAGCAGCAAATAATGTATATCATACAAGTACATTTTTACAGGATAAAGTATATAAAGTATTATAAAAAAAGTAAAACTTATTTTAATGGAGAAAGTTCAAAGCAGAAGAATTGTAAAATAAAAATGTATATTTCTTTTTGAATCCAATTTGGTATAAACAGTTGTGCATCGTTAAATAAAAACTCAAGCTGGTGCCATGTCACTTTGTAACATACTTTTTTAGTACACTAAAGTGTAACATTACGTCAACATTTTCGTTTCTTTTTCTCAATGGCCAAAAGTAATTTGGATCCATTTCTGGAACTTTATTGGAATCAACCATCTTTTAATACAAGTAATTTCAAGAAAAGTTTCGGCAAATAATGAAACAAACATAATTACCAACAAAAAAAAGAAATAAATACAAATTGACTCATATTCAACAAAGAAAAACTTTGCGTCTGGGTACATAATGACCAAGTAAATTCTGGGCTAATAAACGAGCCTTTCCCACGCGTATTTGTGCAAATTTATGCGTGTACACGTTTGGTGCGCATATAGTATACTATTTAGCATAAAATAATTTACTCTTGGTATAGATATAACTTTATTTCATCTGCGATATCAAAATGAAAGATAGAGTAGTAGATAAAATAATTATATATATATGCTAGGCGCAAGCGAGCTCAGCTGTGATGAACAATTATGTTGAGAGAGCTAAGCATGCTTATGCCTAATTTCGATAAGATCAAAAAAGTGTTGGGATTTGTATTGTATTATGTTTTTGCATTGAAAAAAACTGATTTTATTTTTAAAGCTATAACATTTTTTTACGCAATTCACACAACTTGAATGTTTAATGTACAGATGAAACCGCGTAATTTTGTAATTAATTTTATAAAGGACGATGACATTTTCATGCAAACGAAATCAATTGTGAACATTGAAGTATTCAATTTTTCAATTGCATTCCACGATAAGAATGCAAGAAAAAACGGTAACATGTTCCCTGCATTACGGAAAAAATTAAGTTGAGAAAACAAGTTTTGTTTTAAGCAATAATTTATAACTATTGTATTCGCGCATTCTACATTAGTTTTTACGTTAGACGTGACTGTTAGCATAACTTTGATTGTTAAACGGCTGTGCAATCAGTAAAAAAATTAATTTTGGAATTGATTCAAAGAAAATAAATTTACCTTCTACATTATACTTTGAACTCTGCGACCGCCGTTTGAAAATCAATTGTCTTCAAAATTTAAAGTTAGAAGAATAGCTGTTTGTGTAAATTATTGTAAGACCAAAGATTAAAACGTACTGTGTAATATATTATTATAGTCATTAAACAGTAAAATAGATATCATTATTAGTAGACTTTTAGTAATTCACCTATCCCTAGAAATTAATTATAGATTGTTAATAAATAAAACATCAAGTCATAAAGTCTTAAAGCCTTTATTATTGTTAAATTAGTAAAATTAATCAAATTAACGTATTATACATAATTTAACAAATAACATTATTCTATTATGAAAACTGTTTTCAGTTATGTTAAATTTTACGATGGTATTCGCTGACGAACTTAAAAGACTAGCCTGACGTTTGAAGAATATATCGATACAAAAGGGCGAGACTTTTTTTTCGTTTATAATATTTCATTTCCTAATAACGAATCATCATAATTAAAGATATGTCGTTGATAGGATAACAATGAATAACATAATTTACGCATGCTTGTACGTATAATAACTAATTTAAGTTCAAATACATTAGGCACTGACAGGAAAAATATTGCGAAGCGCGAGTTTTTTTGTCAAATTTTCAGGTAAAGTACGTTTTAAAAATTTCTGTTTTCTGAAATATTGATTCTGGTACTGATAGGAAATAAAGTGTGGAAGTTTATCTACAATTAATTACAATCTTCCTCTGTTCATTGATCATGGATCTCGTGTAATAAAAACGTATCCATCTGTACATTTCTGTATACGTATAAAATGTTTTACAGAACAAAAATTTGCTTTACCGTTTTGAATAACAGCATAAATAATACTTATTAGTTCGGTAATAACTTGATAACTACTATCGACATCAATATGAGTCTTTTTACAACCGCTTTATTTTGTGATTTTTCAAATCCGTACGTACACAATCCATTAGTCCTGAAATAGAAAAGATGATGAAAAATTTTTAATCAAAGATTTATAGGTATATATTTCCAAGTTGAAATGTTTCTATACCATTTTTTAATATACTAATCATTCCATTCGTCATCATCATTAAAGTCACTTGAATCTTCACTCTCACTGTACATTGCTCTTGAGCGCTCAGCCAGTGCTCTAGTAAGCGCTGCAGCTAATCCGTCTTCCACTAAATTTGGCGTGGCACTGTTGGGTCTTGGTTCATTCGCGACTGGTTTCAATGTAATTCCTTGACGAATTTCATCCAGGAGGTTAGTCCTTGGATTCGATGTGGTGGGAGATTTCGTTTCGTCTTTGTTTACTTTCTAAACGAGTTAAATCCAAATAAATTGAGTTTGATTAAGCTTATCTATTTTTTGAAGAAAGTACGATTACTGTGAAGCCATATGAGCATGTCATTTGTTAGATGCTTACTTTGAGGGAAATTCCGCTTCTTATAGACTCCATAAGCATAGACCTCGGATCTGGACTACCAAATTTATCATTTCCACTGTTACCGTTGTCCATGTCTCCTTGACTACTTGCTAAACTGGGCATTGGGGGAGGCGGTGGATTGTTCGCAACAGCTTTTGGAGGTTCTTGTGGCATTGGTGGTGGTGGCGGGGGAGGCGGCAACGTAGGCGCAGCTGCAGCAGTAGCTGATGGAGGAGGCGGCCTTGATGGAAGTGTTCTGTGTACTGGAGGCGCACTTGGAGGCGCTGGAGGAGGCTGACTTTGAGTTTGGATTGGTGGTAATGGTGGGGCTTTCCTTTGATGACTCTGTGAAGGAAAAGGTAATAATTATTATCAAATTGGACTTTTGAGTTAAATATTTAAATAGAAAACTTGCATTGTTGGGGTATGCATTTGTGCTGGGTGGTAATGTTCTTGCTGGAACAGGTGGTGGTGGTTCTGATTTTGGCTGAGGTTTTGGCACTTCTAGTTGCTGTACAATTGTTTGTGTTGAGGATGGTACTATTTCTTTTTTAACAGCACTCATTCCTCCGTGACTCTCAATGAAACCGTAAATAAATTCTCGCGTTTCTCTGTGATTCAAATGGTTCTCTGAAACTCCAATTTTATCAAAAAACGCTTTCAGTTCTGGTTCCAGAACTCTTATGTCTTTTGGGTCGCTCCCAACATGTTCGACATGCCTAAAATAATCAGCCAGCATAATTAGTAAACAATTTTACAACGAAGGTTTAAAGTTAGATGAATAATTTTTTTACTTGAAATCATATGGCAATCCTATATCATGCGTTGTTAATTTTCTTTTTTCATCGTGATTCTTTTTCTTCTTTTTATTTTTACCTATGGAAATGTTAGTCAAGCTCCTGTTGGCATTGATAGACAAGGGTTTGCCATTTGAAAAATTATTGGGCGTGTTTGGAGTTAAACCCAGAGAAGGTGTGCTAATACTTTGGTTTTTAATTTGATCCCCTAATCCCCTTTGATTTCCCATTTCTATTCTTGAAAGCCTTTCATTTCTACGTCTTGCTTTGACGTTTAGTTTTTCAAGAAGAATATTCCTTTAAAGAAGTGAAATTAGTATCTATTATTACAAACATTTATCAATTTATAATCATGAGAAACATCATTCCAAGGGCATCAACATTCATTTTTCAAAGTTAGACTTCAGCAGGTATTTATTTGTTTTTACCTTAAAACAATAGCATCAGTTTCACTGGCAAAATTAAATGCTGCCATACAGTCTTCTGCTTCAAAAGTATGAAAATACGTTTCTGGAGCTTGATAGTCCATCGAATTATATATTTCATGCTCCCAGAGCATAGCCTTCCGTTGGATGCAATATAGCCTCAGAAAAAAACTACGCTTTGGAGGGTCTTTTATCAAAGTAATTATCCCTGTATTTTTTTTAATCCACTCATTGTGTCTGGGGGATTCTGTCATGTATAACTGAATTATACCTGCAGCAAGGCACTGTAAAATTATAAACAAATCATTAATGTGTTGCATCTCACGATGAGACTTTAACATTGAAACTATAATAACGATTCAATATTCTATTGCCAAAATATAGCGTGAGAAAATAGAAAAATAAAAACAAGTGATTTTATAGCCCTGACTCATTAAACGTTATCTCATCAATCATTATACTGTAGGCATGTTAGTATTATTGTTCATGAGATCACTCATGACCCCGTCAAATGTTTACAAAACAAAGAGAAGCAGAAGTAAGCACCCTAAAAGTGCACAGGCGAAAATCTGATCTAAATAACAGAAATAGCACGCCTATACGATAGACAGTTATTGGAGGAGAAAAAAAGCAGATTAGCCGAAATTGTCGAGAAACTCTCTACTTATAGTGTACGTCAGACTTTAAAAATCTCGGTGACGAATCCGAGAAATTAAAAGTAGATACATACGTACGCGTATATACGAGAGCTGAGATGACAATACGGAACGTCAAAACGTCAAAAGCAATAAAAGTCAGCTCGACAGGACACTATCACACTCACCTGACAGCGATTGCCGATCAATCGGAAAATCTGCTCATTCTCCTCGGGCTTGAAGAGGACGGAGCCCCGGTGCTCGTTGACGCTGCCCGACTTCATCGTCCTCCTCGAATCACCTACTGCTCTTACTCTGAACTTTGACTTTCACTTCGACGACGTCTTCTTGAATTGTCGTTGTCGACGTACACTTGTGAGTCAGTCAAGTCACGAGGGTTAGGTTGATAACAACCATTTCGTCGGCTGGAACTCTGCTGCTGCGCGCTGACCTGATGTGACGACACGGCCGCAATAATAATTAATTAATTGACAACAGCCGTGAGATAAAACACATAAAATCCACCGGACCGAGGGAGCGTAATTTAACGTCACAACCCGCGCGCGGGGCAACGATTGGAGACGTTTTATGAACTGTCTTTTTCTGACTTTCTGCGAGAGCGATGGAGAAATATATGACAATAATTACATACATATACTTGTCTCCCTCTCTCTGCGAGCTGAGCTGATATGAGCTCTCATTTTTTTTTGCTCCAATATTTTTTGGTGTGAACTCTGCTGCTGTCGCTGTTGCTGGTAGCCAAGCCATTAGTGCCAACACTGCCAACTGACAATGCCTTCGTTTTATGCCTGTGGTTCGTTATTTTATTTTAAAATACATTTACTTGTTCAATTATTTATATGAGAGGGAGAAACTTTTTCGTTACTTTTTACTCTTTTGATATTATGTGTTTATTTTGGACCAAACAAGTTGGTAGAAGTAATTTAATTGTGTTTTAACGTTGGTAAAACAGTTTTTCGAAAAACACCTAAATTCAGGTGCTACTTGCTAGCAGTAGAGATATATAATACTACACAGTGCAATGTACACACTTTAGTAGAACATTTCTAACTTTTTGCCTGTAGAGTGACTGTAGAGTGTAGACCCTGTAGTTCAATTTATACGCGTAAACATCAAACAAATGTTTTGTTATTTTTCTGCCTGCATTTGTTGACATTTAATTATGTTTCTACCGTGTTGTGTAATTGAAGAGCGTTCAATTTAGGTATGTACACCGACGAATGTTGCGTCAATGTTCCACGTCGTGAGTTTGTGTTTGAAAGCGTATTGAAAAAGTGGAGTTCAAGGAAGAAGTTAATAAAATTATAAAAACATTGGATCTAGGTGCGGTGTGAATTTTCAATTTTTTATAAATCCTACACTCAACGTTTTGAGGGATTTTCAAAATGAAACGAGCCAAATCGGAGCCGTCATCACCCTGCAACGAAGAACTTTCACATTCTAACCCAAAACGCTTAAAATATCTTGCTGGGGAAGAAAATTACAACTATAATTTGCTAAACTTATCCGATGATGTGTTACTTAATATTTTCAAATATCTCTCGTCGTTTGATTTGATGTCACTGCACCTGTAAGTTCAGTTTACATCTGTACAATAAAGTGATTATTAACAATACAGAATGTGCTTTGTTTCATAATTTTTACCTTCTTTCAGGTGTTGTTTAAGATTGTGTGATTTGTGCCGTGACAGGACGTTGTGGAAAAGTGTAGACTTGCGTGCCAAGCATTTGCCTTTTGATGAATTAAAAAAGTATGTAAAATTTATGCAGCCGGTAACCAAGTTCCTGGCTCTTCGCGGAAACAAAAGGAAAAATGAACTTCCTGAACTTATGTTGAGTTTTTTAAAAATCATCAGTCAGAAATGTAATCTGCTAGAGGACTTTATTCTTGAGGAATATAGTATATCCAGAGAAAAGGTAATGTCAGATTTTTTTTAATACAACTGTGACGACAGTCAAATTTTCTTATTAATTTGTTTGTTTATTCATTGATATTAGATTCAAATAACTAACTTTCCTCCAACACTGAAAAAATTGTCTTTGGAAAGTTCTCAACTTCTAAAAGGAAGTCTTGTTCAAGTAGACAGATCTTATCTTCACAAAATAGATGACCACATGCCCAATTTAACAGTAAGATTTAATTTCATCTTGCTTCATACTTTCTTGAGTTTTTCATGAAAAAAGTACTTTTCGTAGACTCTAATCTTAACAAATTGCGACTGGCTCAATTCACACTCATTCATGGCAATCAGTAAAATTCGAAATTTAAAAGAAGTGAGACTAAACTCGTGTCATGGATTAGATGAAGAGATAGCATATGCAAGTCTTGCGTGTAGATACGGACTAAAATCATTAGAGGTAATCATGATTATAATTTTTTTCTAAATTTGTACAGCACGCAACAATCCTGAATTTTTACTTTCGTTACAGCTGTTAGATTTGCGAGATACATTTGTTGGAGATAGTGTTATCAGCAGCTTTAGTCACACATCCACGCTTACTGAAATATATCTTGAATGTCCAGGGGAGGAGATAGCACCACATCCTCCCAATGAAAACCTTCATCTAATAGAGCTAAATCCTGGACATAGATTTATCGTTTATCAAGATAATCAAATCGCTGTTGGTTGATATTTTCGCAATCGATATTTCAGTAGCCAGCTGTTACAAATGATATTTTATATTAATGAAATAATTTTATTATTATAGATGGTCAATGAAAATGAATACAATCATTTATTTCGTAACATTGTGAATAATGCCGACAGATGTCAAGTTTCTGACAGATCTTTGTGCACTTTAGGTTTATGCAATAACGATTACAATGAAGAAATAATTAATTTACGAGAAGAAGTCCAGTTGATTCAAGGCAGGGCACGCACTTTGACTAATCCAAAGCTTAAAAAATTAGTCGTGAGGTGAATATTATTACGTTGAATAAGACGATTGGATGATAAAACTTATGTGATTAGAATAAGCTTACCCAAACGAAATTTCAGAAATTATGTTGGGGTAACAAATCAAACTCTTCTTCATTTTACTGTGAACGGTCGGGAACTCGAATATCTCGATGTTACTGGTACTTCTGTCACAAAGGAGGGATTGCAAAATTTCAAACTCCAACGGCCTGATGTTACTATTATTTCTTCATTTGAGGAAATATAATTGTAGGTTTTATTTATAATATAGTATATACAGGCTATATTAACATGAATTAATTATAGATTCTATTTGTATAAAGCAAGCATCGATTATTGTTTAAAAAAACTGTATTATCTATACAACTATTGTAATCGTGCTGATCGTGAAGTATATTTTAAATTCTATTGAATTTTTAGATATTGTTTAAGCAAGACTGTACTACATTTTTTAAATAATTGAAAAACCAATAGATATATATATTAAAACCCATGTATTACGTCATCACCATTTTATAAATATGGGTTATAAATAAAGACAAAAATATTGTCTACAAATATTATTCTAATATTTTCAAAACGTTAATTTACTGCTTCCTGACACTAAATAATCATAAGCTGTATGATACTTTATTAAAATTTTGAATCATTTGTATCACACCTTTATAATATTTAAGGAATATTAAAAATGACTAACAACAAATTTGTATATGGTAGAAATAAGGGATTATTATTTTTAAATATAAAACATGACTTGTAGTATTTTTTCAATTCTTTATTTGTTTTCATTAAATAATCTCAAACAATTCAAATTATAATATTGATTTCATGATCAACTTGAACTTCACTTCTTTAAGTTTCATAAAAACTATCCATGTGACAGCCTTTCAACTGAGTACATAATGTCATTTTAAATTTTCTAAAAAAGTCAGAGATTCTTCTGGGAAAGATTACTACTTATATACATAAAACAAGATTTTTGGCAAAGTCTGCTAAATCAAATTCAGAATAATCTTTCCCCTTTTTGACTTTTATAATTAATATAAAAATACATAACCTCTATAGATTAAGGTAAAAAAATAAATACTAAAAAATTTTATAAATCCCTCTCATCACAAAAAAAAATTATCGACATTGGAGTTTTTTTCTGCAATAGTTATCTTTACATCTCCTTAATAACTATATAATAAAAACGAAACGCAGATTTCCAAACGCTGACTCGACGTCTTAAAACTGACAACAATACAATCATTATGAAAATGAAGTTAACTCTCTACCAAGGAACAGATTAAGTATCATATTAGATAATGATATCAATATTATCTTCAAGACACGAAGTAATTTCAGCGCAGAAAACTTGTCTCGTAAAATGTATCAGTTGTCATGTATTTTGAATAATCGTCAAATTCTATACGTACCGATTACTACAAATAACGCCTACATGAATTTTTTTTATTTTCTTATTTGAAGACTTTTTAAGAATTTGTATAAAATACAGCTCATAGTTTTTAATTGTATAAGATTTCAGATCGAAACATATTTAAGAAGAAGAACAATTTATTGTTACAAAAAAATTTTCAAAGAATAAATTATTCATTATTTATAAAAAAAATTCTACTTATTGCACTTATACTTAAGTTTAGAAATACTTATGTTTTTATAATTTTTACTTTCATTATTAATATCAAGGGATAATGATGATAGGTCGATCAAATATTCCCAAAAAACTTAAGGTTCGTTTATCATACACTATAAGTATTTTTGAAATAAATATTGAAATATAATATAATATCACACTAGTGATTCATCTTTTTCTGATGGTCATTAAAATCACTACACTAATATTAATTTGATTTTGTACACGACTCTTTTAACCCTCGTTTAAAAGAGCATTTAAGTAATCATTTCTATAACATTTTTCCACTCTGCAAAAAAATATAATGTCTCATCTATTATGTCGAGCTTTGTGTGAAGTTCAAAAAAAATCGGAATGCAAGAAAATATACTGGTTATACATATGCATATATATTTATCCAGAAAGTGAACTCACAAAAATGAAACCCATGTAAATTTTCTTTTCACTCTCATTCGTGACAGCCGATTTTCGTACGCTCCTGTTTAATCATCAATTCTACTTTTCCACGCCATCGATCGCTACATTATAGTACGATGAACAACACTTGATATTTCGCTTCTCGTAACAATTGGCGAACCTTATTGTGCAACTTTGTTCTTTAGCGTGTAATACATCGTAGGCAGATTGTGACAAGCGATTACGGCGATAGCATGAGAAAGTACATAGGTACCTTTACACTTTGACACATATTTTACAGGTAAAGATTAATGTTTAATTCAGTTCCGTTGCGCGTGTGTGCAGTTCAAACACCTTGCACACACCAATCCGAAAATAAAATATCTCAAGAATCGGAACGTTCATCTACAGTTGTATAAAACGACATCGCAATGCGCGTTGCTTTTGAAATTTCGTATGTAAAAGTATGTGCAAAAGCTATTATTATCATCGTCGTCGTCGTGATGGATTTTTGGCGTACAAAATTTCCGATCCCATCGAGCTTTTGTTAAAATTTTTCTAGGGCATCATCGATCTGCGTCTCGACTGCGTTTACCGCGCGGGGGCGAGCTCGAGTTATATATACATACGTATACAACGTAATATATCACCATATAGTACCCGCTATACATGAAAAGCAAATTTGTTTCTCAGTCTCCAAACGACACCTTAATCATCGCCAACAAAATAAACTATGAAAATAAACAAAAAACAGTCGTCGCTCCCCGCAATGACGCGTCGAGGCTCCCCTTTGTCATACACGTGTATTGTATTATATGTGATATCATAACGATAATAACAATAATAATAATAATAATAATAATAATAATCTGGTGTATTATACGCGTGTGGCACATTGTGTATATTGGTCGCGCGTGCATGAAACACCGCATCAAATCTCCGAGTGATCGCCGGTCGCGAGCAGGCCCAGCAGACGCTCGCCGGAACTGAGGATCGGCACGTCGGCCTCCGGATAGAGATGACGGAGTATCGCCAGATAGTGGAAGCCAGCGCCCGCGGCGACGAACAGGTGCCAGATCGCGTGGGCGCAGGGTATGCGGCCGTCGGCCTTGAAGAACACTATGCCCGCGAGGTAGGCGAGCCCGCCCAGCTTGAGCTCGGCTATGTTGTCGTACTCGTTCTGCATCGGGGCCCAGGAGCGAAAAAGAGAAAAGGAGGAGCGTGTCGGTCGTTGCAAGCTGCGTCGGGTGACTTTGTTGTTCGTGTATTTTTTTTTTTTTTTTTTTATTATCTTTTTCTTCTTTTCTTCTTTTTAACAAAGTACTCGCGCAATTTCCGTTCGGGGTACATTTGACGAGCAACACTTACGATCATCCGCTCCGCTCCTGACGTGTTCGAGAGCATTAACTTGCAGAGTGGGAAGAAAAAGGGCGAGAGAGAAAACACATCGATCATCGTAAGAATGTAGCATGTACGTATATGTATGTATATTGGCCGCCGATCTTTGTAATATAAATATAGAGGCTCTCGTTGCAAAAGAAACATGTATACATATAAATGGTACAGCGCGTTCTGAAAAAACCGCGGAAAAAGAAGCACTTGCGAAATATTTTCAGAACGCGCGCCGCATTCATGGTACAACATTGGAATTGAAGAAAAAAAAAAAAAAAAAAAAAAAAAAAAAAAAAAAAAGAAACAGGTGGGCCACATGGGGGGTGGGAGGGGCACCCCCGAGGGCGCCGGCGGGGGCCGCGG
>JAPYYV010005826.1:0-24896 GCA_030522625.1 Copidosoma aretas | reverse complement strand
CGAAAATTAAACCCAAAGTTCTGTTTTTTAACATGGGCTCTTATCAGAGAGGCGAAAAATTTCACAGTAAAAGTACTGTATCTTTTTTTACAGCGATAATAACTTAATAAAAAACTTATGTTATTAAAACTTATCCGATTATGAAACTAACAACATCAAGAACAGTGAATTCTACAACACAGTTTAGGAGATATTTATACAAACGTAAATAAAATCGCGAGAGGCTCCTATGCTAAATGCATGCGGGAGACAAAAACGCGACGTCTGCTGTCAGTCGAATTTTTACGTATCACGATGGCTTTCCACATGATCACTTCTAGAAGCCGTTCTACTTAAAATTATGATACGAAACTTAGTTTAGCCTTTCATGAGACCTTGTACTTTGATGCTGTATCATTAAAATGTCTGATTTCGAAAATTCGTAGCATACTTTTATTGATACAAGATTAGATTGACTACGCTGTTTTAGTCCTCATTTTTTATCGTACGTATAAAAAGTACTAATGCTATTTAACTTATACTATAAGAAACTAGATGCCTTAAAGTATATTATGTAATTTTTTTGAGGCATATTATTAATACACTAATTAGTACTGGCGAGTTCAACACACATGCATCTTCTGTAATCGAGAGAGCGGACGTTTTTGAGCTAGGTTAGTACAGCTGACTTTAACACAGTGCCTTACGGGAGAGTACGTGCTCCCCTTCACCCCCCCCGGAAGAGCGGACGAACCTCCTTAAGCTTGGATTTAGGATATCGAACAACATATTTCAGAAGATTGAAGTAAGTCATTGCATACTCATGTACTTATGCTGACGATCAAAAACATACTTCGTGCTGTAAAAAGTAAAGTAACGCGCTTAATAAAAGCCTTAACTATTGAAAACAATGAAAAATCTCTCCTAAAAGAATCAGTTACACGTAACTGTCGACATAATAACTCTTGATCTGATTGGTTGAGACAAGCTGAGAGCGGAAAAATTTAAAAATAGGATTTTGAAAAATTGAACCATAAGTAATTTAAATTTCAAAAAATGAAAACTAACTGTTGTAAAATAAGTAGTTGAACATTTTGTTTGGAAAATTATATGTTTGGTTAATGGTTGGGGGTTGGCGTGCGAAGCGTGCAGGGGGCGAAGCCCCCTATTTCTTTAAAAAATAGAGTCAAATCGGAAGGAAGAAGGAATATACTCTAATAATACATTTGCGGGGGGCAGCGAAGGTGGATAGTGGTCCGCAGGAACTGGTGACTGCACAGGTGGCATTGCAGAGGTCGTTTGGTAAGTTTGTAGGGCTGTTATTAAGTAGGTTGTACAAAGGACTGCAGGGGTGGTGTTGACAGCGTGGCTGCGTATGTGGTAGTCCTGGGGAACTGCGCTTAGTACAGATGATAAAAGGAAAATTAGAAACCGTTATGAAAAATATGGCCAAGCAGGGGGGTGGTTACAGGGTGATTGGCGGGGGCTTAATTGAACTGAAAAAGAATATTTCAAACGTAAAAGGCGGGAAAAGCAAGCGAATTTGGGCAGACAGTTATGTATAGAGGCGGATAGGGGCGGGTACAATAGAGCGGTTCAAAACGAGTCACGATCGTACAAAATACGCTAAAATCAAGCAAGTTCATCCGTTACATGAAATAAGTAATGCGCTAGCTGGCAGGGCAAAAGGTCGCAAGGTCAACGAAAAATATTTAACACTTAAAACTATGTATAAATAGAAAGATATATGACTGATTCCGCGCTAATTTGCCCAGATCATGTACTGCAATGGTACTTCAATTCCGAATCAGTTTTCATTGAAATAGTGAGGGACAAAGGGTCGAAATGTCCTTTCCGCCCCTCTGTTACAAACTTGATTCTTCAACTTTCGACCCTTGGTCTACTAACAAATACAATCCGGGTCCGAACTAAAAATGTGCGTTAAGAACTATGATGTTTACTCTACGAGTTGCTACAAATATCAAAGCCACACTCACTCATTGAGTTGTCCTGCGAACCCAAATGTTTTCTAACGAGTTTTCGTCTTAACAAATTGACCACAACGTCATTGGCTCAGAAAATAGTGAGAAAAGATTTTCGACCTCATCAAACGTTAGATTCACATTCGATATTCACTCAACACTAAGCCGACGTATCGTTAAGCGTTTGTAACTTTAATTTATCCGATTACTAAAGGTTTCTGTTTTTTTCGTCCCTCTTTATTCCCTAACGATAGTAATCTTTGAAAGTATGGTTTTCTCATTCATCGTAATCATTCACTAGAACTGAAATTAATATGCGCAGAGAGGCAATTAACACTGTGTCTACGAGCTGTACGAGGTACTCAAAGTCGAAATAAAAAATGTTTGTTGTGAATTTCAAACGGTTGCATCAAATTGAATGAACTTTTTTTTTATGGATAGGGCTTGAATCTAGCTTTTATTTAAGGTATGTAAGAATACTTTAACCTTAAACTCACCTACATGTACCATAAGTGGACTTGTTTTTCTTATAATGACTGAAATTCTTTATTGCAAAATATCGTATACCAATTAAACGAATAACTTCGTAGTGAAATCACTTGAGATATTTGTTAAAAATCGTATTTGCAATACAGATACCGTGAAGAAAATTGTATCAATTAACTTTAGCTTCATCAAATTTTGATTCAGTTGAAGATCATCTGGGCAAGTTAACCCGGAATCTGGCATATACGTATAGGACAAAACGCGTCAACCGGGCCACCACAATGATCAAAATTTGACGCAACATAGAAAATTCATTTAAGGCTTGAAATTTTTGTTAAACCATAAGCTTTTGAAATTCGAGCGGCATAAAGTGAAATTCAAAATGGCAGATCCAAGATGGCTACCAAATGTTAAGAAAATCAACGAATTTGAATTTTAAAAAATACCACCGTATGCTACTCAAAATTCTAATAAATAATTGTTTCTTGCTATTTTTTAAATAAAACTGCTGTTTTCAAAAAAAAATTAATGAATTTTTTAACATGTTCTAGCTTGATACTATCGCATATTTTGGTCTCACACAGACAGAGATCGCCCTATTAAGAAAGTTTATGGAATACAATTAGATGTCTTCATACAACTAACAATAGAACAGCACATGAAAAATTCACGAACTTCCTTATCAAAGTGACTCCTTTCAATACAAAACTAAAATATGCGATTTAATAAGGATAGAAAAACGTCAAACACTTATGGATTTTTTTCTCAAAAACGGTAATTTTATTCGCAAAATAGCAAGAAACTTTTCTTTCTTAGAATTTAAAGTAGTATTTGGTAGTATATTTTCAAACTAAAATCAGTAAGTTTTTAAACATTTGGCTGCCATCTCGGATCCTCCATTATGAATTTTTTGACACATGACCTTGGATTCACAGCTACCTCAAGCACCAATGTATTCTATAAACTTTCTAAATAGGGCGATCTTAGTCTGGATAAGACCAAAATATGCGATAGTATCAAGCTAGAAGAATTTAAAAAATACATGAATTTTTTTTTCGAAAACAGCATTAGTATTAAAAACAGCACGAGACGATTCTTTCTTATAATATTGATAAGTATACCGCAGTATTTTTTAAAAATAGAATCCAGTTATTTTCAAACATTTAGCGGCCATTTTCGATCTGCCATTTTGAATTTCACTTTATGCCACTCGAATTTCAAAAGCTTATGCTTGAAAAAAATTATAGGCCGAGTTTAAAATAACAAGATAACCTAAAACCCGAGTTTTTTTACCAAGTTAACCAGGGTACAGCGACTCCATAATATATAAATTAAAAAAAAAAATTGATAAAATAACAGCATGACCTAGATCCTAAGCTATTTAACCTATAAACTCAGGCAACAGCAAGTTAATAATATAACTTAATAAATTATTGACTATATAACAGGATAACTTGGATTCCAAGCTTTAAAACCTAAAATCTCAGGGGACTGAAAGCAAATAATATAATAATTAGATAAACTATAGATTTAGTACCAACATAACATAAATCCTATGCCCTTTAACCTAGTAAGCCAGTAGACAGCGAGCTAGTGATACAATTAAATAAGTTACTGATTAAATAACAGGATAACAAGAATCCCGAACTTTTTAACCCCGTAACCCGGGGGACATTAGTACATAATATATCAATTAAATAAACTATTGATTAAATACCAACATAACATAAATCCCAAGCCCTTTAACCTAGTAACCCGGAGAAAATCGAGTTAGTAATATCAAAAAATAAATTACAAATTAAATAACAAGATAACCAAAATCCTAAGCTTTGTAACACAGTAGACCAGATGACAGCAAGTTAATAATATAATAAGTAAAATAATAATCATGAAAATAACTACATAACCTTAATCCCAAGTTCTTCAACCAAGTAACCCCGAAGACTTCGAGCTTGGGATATATGAAGATATTAATATAAATTACTAATTAAATGACAGGTTGACCAGAATCCCAAGATTTTTAACGTAGTAACCAGGGGGACACCGAGACAATAATATAATTAAAAGAAACGCTGATTGAACAACAAGATAATCTAAATTCAGAGCTCTTTAACTAAGTAACTCAGGGGACAGCGAGTTTGAAATATGAATAAATTACTGATTAAATAACAAGATATTTTAAATCCCAATCGTTTGAAATCAGTACACAGAAAACAGTAAGTATAATATATGATACAATAAATGAATAACTAACTAAAGAAACACAACATAACTCATATTTTACACTGTTTAACCTGTTTACCCAAAAGACAGCAAGTGAGTAATATATTTAAATAAATTGCTGATGAAATAACAGGATAACAAAAACTTCCAAGCATATTATTTTAGTAACTCGGAGGACAGCGAGCTTATAATGTAAATAAATAAATTACTGATTAAGTAACAAAAAACCAAAATCCCAAGCTATTCATCCTAGTATCCTGAAAGAGAGCGAGTTAATATAAAAATCATTGAATAAATTATAGATTTGATAACAGCATATCCTACATCCTAAGCTTTTTATCCCAGCAACCCAGGGGACAGTGAGTTAATAATAAAATGGAACGAATCACTTATTGAACAACAAGATGACCTGTATTTAAAGCTCTTTAACAAAGTCACCCGGACGACAGCGAGTTAGAAATATATTTAATAATAAATTATTCATTAAATAACTACATAAGCTAAATCTTAAGCTTGTCAACCCAGTAATTTGGGGGTGGAGCAAGTTAATAAAATCATTAAATTAATTACTGATCAAATAACAAGATAACTAAAATGCCAATCTTTTTAACCAAGTAAACAAGGGGACAGCAACTTTATAATATATTAATTAAAGAAAATATTGATTCAATAACAGCATGACCAAGATCCTAAGCTCTTTTACCTATTAATTCAGTCAACAGCAAGTTAATAATATAACTAAATGAATAGTTGACTATATAACAGGATAACTTGAATTCCAAGCTTCTAAATCTAGAATCCAAGGGGACAGCCAGGAAATAATGAAATAAGGAAAAAAATACTTCTGAAAATAACTAAATAACCTTAATTACAAGCTCTTTAACCATGTAACCTGGAAACAACAAGGTAATAATATAGATAAACAAATTACAGAATAAATAGCAAGATAACCTAGATCCTAAGCTTTTTAACCTTGTAACCCAGGTGTCAGCGAGTTATTAATGTATTAATTAAAAAATATCTATAAAACAACAACATGAATTAGATCCCAAGCTTATAGTTTTATTAACCCGGGCGACAGCAAGTTTATAATTCAACTTAATAACGTATTAATTAAATAACTACATAACCTAAATCCGAATTTCTTTAAACTGGTAGTCCGGGGGACAGCGAGTCAATAATATAATAAGTAAATAAATAATTCTAAAAATAACTACATAACCTAAATCTCAAACTCTTGGTCCAAGAAACCCAGAGGACAGCGAGTTTATAATATAAATACATAAAGTACTGAATTATCTTAACAGCACACAAAGTTTAAAAAACGTTTTAAAAACGTTAAAAACAAAACCTTAATTCGTTTTCGGGGAATTTAATAAAACGTTTTATAAACGTTTTGAGAACGTCGAAAATGTCAACTTTTGTTGTTATGAAATACTACGCCGGAGCCGCTATTGTATCAGTTTTCTTGTAAATTGTGAGCCAACTAGGCGTTACTATTGTGATGATAACACCAACACTGGGGGCCTAAGCTTGTTTATCATATAATTTAAATAAATGTAAAAATTTATTTGTTTATCAGACAATTGTGAAAACTGTGATAAACTAGCTTAGGCCCCCAGTGTTGCTGTTGTAATCCGGATAGTAACGCCTATTTGGCTCATTATTTACAAGTAATCTAATTCAAAAGCGGTTCTGGCGTGATTTTTTATAACAAAAAAAGCGGAATTTTCAACGTTTTTAAAATGTTTATAAAATGTCGTACCGACTTTTTTATAGAACGTTGCAAAGTCTTGTTTTTAACGTTTTTGAAACGTTTTCAAAACGTTGTGTGCTATTAGGGTGATAACAAGATAATCTAAATACCAATATTTTGAATCTAGAAACTCAGGGGTTAGCAAGTATGCTACATGATATTATAAATGATCAAATAATTAGAAAGAAACACCATAACTTATACTCTACACTGTTTAACCTGTTAACCTAAAAGACAGCAAAAATATAATTAAATAAATTACTCATTAAATAACAGGATAACCAAAACATTAAAGCTTATCATCATAGTAATTCAGAGAACAGCGAGCTTATAATATAATTAAATATATTACTAATTAAATACCAACATACCCTAAATCCTACGCTCTTCATTCCAGCAACCGAGGGGACAGTAAGTTAATAATATTATGAAACGAATTACTAATTTATTCCTGAGCTCTTTAACCGAGTAACCCGGAGGACAGCGAGTTAAAAATATATTAATAAAAATTATTCATTTATTAACTGCATAAGCTAAATCCTAAGCTCTTCAACCTAATAACTCGGGGGATACCGAGTTTATAAAATAATTGAATAAATTACTGAATAAATAACATGATGACCTAAATGCTAAGCTTCTTAACCAAGTAAACAAGGAAACAGCGAATTTATAATAAATTAATTTAAAAAAACCTTGATTAAATAACAACATGACCTAGATCCCAAGCTCTTTAACCTATCAATTTAGGCGACAGCTAGTTCATAATATAACTGCATAATTTATGGACTAAATATCAGAAACACTTGAATTCCAAGCTTTTCAACCTCAAATCCCAGGGGACAGCGAGGAAATAATATAATACGTAAAAAAACACTTATAGATATATCTAAATACCTTAAATTACATGCTTTTCCCAAGTAACCCCGGAAACAGTAAGTTAAGAATATAATTAATCGAATGACTCATTAGATAGCGAGATAACTCAGATCCTAAGCCTTATAACCTAGTAACCCGAGAGTCAGCCAGTTATTAATGTATTGAGTAAAAATTATCTATACGAAAACAAAATGACCTTAATCTGAGCTCCAAGTTTTATTAACCCGGGCGAAAGCAAGTTATCTATGTAACTACATAAATTATTGATTAAATACCCACACAACCGAAATCCCAAGATTTTCAATCTGGTAACCTGGGGGACAGCGAGTCAATAATATAACAAGTAAATAAATAATTATAAAAAAAAACTATCTAACCTAAATCCCAATCTCTTAGACCAAATAACCTTCAACACAGCGGGTCTATAATATGATTAAATAAATTACTGATTAAATTACAAAATAATCTGAATCCCAATATTTCAAAACCAGTAACCTAGGGAACAGCATGTATATTATATGATATATTAAGTGAATAAGTATTAAAAAAAAAGCATAACCTATATTTTCCGCTGTACAACCTATTAACCTATAAAACAGCAAGTTTTGTAATGATTACTGATTAAATAACAGGATAACCAAAACATTTGAGCTTTTTATCTTAGTAACGTAGAGGACAACGGGCTTATAATATAATTAAATAGATTACTGATTAAGAAACAGAATTTCAAAAACTCAAGCTTTTTAACCCAGTAACCCAGGGGACATCGAGTAAATAATGTAACGATTAAATAAACAAATATTTTAATAACAAATTATCCTGAATTCCAAGCCCTTTAACGTAGTAATACAGAAGACATCAAGCTAGTAATATAATTAAATATATTGACTTTTAATAAACAGAATACCAAAAATCCTAAGCTTCTTAACTTAGTATCGTGGGGGACAGCAAGTTAAAAATATAATTGGAGAAATTAATAATCAAATAACAAAATAACCTAAATCTCAAGATCTTTAACTAAGTAACCTAGGGGACAGCGTGTTAATAATATAAATAAAACAATTGCTGATTAAACCACAATATAACCTAAATCCATAACTCTTTAACCAAGTAACCATATAGCAGTGAGTTGATAATATAATAAATTGATCAACAATCAATTAAGTAACAACACAACTCAGATCTAGAGCTTTTCTACACAGTACCCCGAGGGACAGCGAGTACAATCTATAATTAAATTCATTACTAAATACATAATAGGATATTCTAAGTTCCAAGCCTGTTAATCCAGAATTATGGAAGATAGCAAGTAATTATTTATATGAAACATAATTAAATTATTGATTGAATAACAACTTAACCAAAGTCCCAAGCTTTTGAATCCGCTAACCTGGGCCACAGCAAGTTTAATATATAATTAAATAAATTACTAATCAAATTACAAGATATTCGTTATCTCAAGCTTTTTAATCAGTAACCAGAGGGACAGCAAGTATATAATATTATAAGTAGAAAAAATAATACAAAAATAATAACATAACCTTAATACTAAGCTGTTAAACCTAGTTATTTAAGGGAAAGCACTTAATCATAAAATTACATAAATCACTGATTACATAACAAGATACATCTCGAGTGTTTGACATAGTAAACCTGGGGACAGCGAATAAATAACAGTAGAATTAAATAAATTACTGATTAATTAACAACATGACCTAGATCTCAAGCTCTTGAAACCTATGAACCCAAAGGACAGCGAGATAGTAATATAATTGAGTAAATTACTGATAAAATAACACTATAAGGTAGATCCTAATCTTTTTAACCCAATAATCCAGGGGAGAGCAAGTGAATAATGTATTAATTAAATAAACTAATAAACTATTAACTACATAGCATACATCCCAATTCCATTAACTTAGTCACCATAAAAAATCTAAGTTAGTAATATCAATAAATAAATTACAAACAAATAAACTGATAACCAAAATCCCCAGCTTTTCAACTTAGTACTTCGGATGACAGCAAGTTATTAAGATATATATAAATTATCAATTGCCAAAGTTTCCTCAAAATATAATTCCAAGCTTATTAAATAAGTAACCCAGAAGAAAGCGAGCTAAGAATATAATCAAATAAACTACTAATTGAATAACGGGCTAACCAGAGTCCCAATATTTTTAATCCAGTAACCAGAGGGACAGTGAGTTAATGTATTAATTAAATAAATTGCTGATTAAATAACAACATAATATAAATCACAAGCATGTCCACCTCATAACCTGGGTGAAAACGAGTAAATATTGTATTTAAATAAATTATTGTTCACATAACAGGATAAACTTAATACAGGGGAAAGTAAGTAAATAATATAAATAAGTAAATATTTGCATAATTAACACGATAACCTCAATCTCAAGCTTTTCAACCTAGTACTCCGTGAGACTGCGAGTTCTTAATATAATAATTAGATAAAATTTTGATTTAATAACAACAAAACCCCAATCTAAAGCTTTTAAACAAAGTAACTCAGAGGACTGCGAGAAAATAATATTATATCTAAGTAAAAAATCTCTTATAAAATTAACTCATCAACCTAAATCCTAAGCTTTTGACCCAATACCCAAGAAATTACAAGCTTATGATATATCTAAACAAACTATTGATCAAATATCAAGATAACCCAAATCCCATGCTTTTCAACCCAGCATTTCGGAAGACAGCGAGAAATGAATACAATTTTTAAATTAATTACAGTATTAATGACAACATCACCTGTATCCTAAGCTCTTTAACCCGGTTAACCGTGCCACAGCGAGAACAAAATATAATTAAATAAATTACAAATTAAATAACAGGATTAACAAATTACTAATCTTTTCATTCTAGTAACCAGGGATTAAGCGAGTTAACAATATAATTAAAAAAATCAATGATAAAATAACAAGATAACGTAAAGCTAAAGTTTTAAACCCAGTAACACTGATGACCGATAGTAAATATGATAATAATAAAAAAAAAATTAATTAAATAACAACATAGCCTAAATTCTAAGCTCTTGAACCTAGTAAGCCGGGGGACAGCAAGTCAATAATGTCGTTAAATAAATTACTGATTCAACAACAACTCCTCTTTAACCAAGTAATCTAAAGGACAGCAAGTAAAAAATATAACGAGTAAATACATGATTATAAAAAAAAATACATTACCTAAATTCCCAGCTATTTAATCTAGAAAACCTAGGGGCAGATAGTAATAAATACAATAATCAATTACTGATAAAATAACAAGATTACCTTGATCCTAAGCTTTTTAACCTCGTTACCCAAGGAGCAGCGAGTAAAAAATATGATTAGTAAACGATTAATTATAAATTTAACAACATAACCGAGATCCCAAACACTTCAACCAAGTAAACCAAGGGACAGGGAGTAAATAATATGATGATAAATTACTGATCAAATAACGATATAATCTTGATACCAAACATTTTGATTCCGTAACCCGTAGGACAGCGTGTATATAATAAAATAAATTAAATAGATTGTATAATAATAATCACATAATCTACATCCAATTCTCTTCAACCCAGGAACTCGGGGGACAGCGAGCTAATAGAATAATTAAATAAATTACTAAATAAATATCAGGATAACCGAAATCCCAAGCTTTTCAACTCAGTAACTAGGTTGACAGGTAGTAAATAATATAATACATTGAATTAATAGTTAAATAACAAGATATCCTAAATCTCAAATTTTTGAACCTTGTAACCTGGGGGGGTGCAAGTAAATATTGAAATAATTGAATGAATTGTTCATTACAAAACAACATACCATAAATTTTAAAATGTTCAGCCCAGTCACCTGCGAGACAGCATGTCAATAATATGATTAAATGAATTACTTAGTAAACAACAAGATTATCTGAATTCAGACCTCTCTTTCACTTAGTAAACCGAGATACAGCAAGTAAATAATAGAATAAGTAAATACAAAATCATTTAAATAACTACATAAACTAAATCCAAAGCTCTATAACCTAGTCACCCAAGGGGCAGCAATTTGTAATATAATTAAGTTAATTACTGATTGAATAACAGGACTACCTAAATTCCAAGCTAATCAACCCAGTTTCCCGGGAGACCGCGAGAAAATGATATAATAAGTAAATAAATAATTAGTACAAAAACAACATAACCTGAATTCCAAGTTCTTAACCCAGTAACCCGAAGTACAGGGAATTATTATTATAATTATATATATTATTGAATAAATAACAAGATAACCTACATCACGAACTTTTTGACCCAGTCACCCAAGGGACAGCGAGTAAACCGTATAATTAGTAAATGATTAATAATAAATTAAACAACAAAACCAAAGTACTAAGCTCGAGGGCTAAGTAACCGAATGAACAGCGAGTCCAGAATATATTTTAATAAATTACAGATCAAATATAAAGACAACCTAAATCCAAAGCTTTCCAACATCGTAACTCGGGACTTAAAGACTTAAAAATACAATTTAAAAAATTACTGATTTAATAACAAGATAACCTGGATTTCAAGCTGTTTAAAACAGTATTTCAGAGTCCAGGGAGAAATGAATATGATAATTGAATAAATTAACGTTTTATCAACACGATAACCTGAATCCCAAGCTCTAAAACCCAGTTACCCGGGAGTTAGCGAGTTAAAATAATAATTAAATAACGAGATAGGTCAGATCCTGAGATTGTTACTTAGTATCCCGGAAGACAGTGAGTAAAAGATCTAATAATTATATAAATTATTGGTCATATAATTAGATAACTTTAATTGTAAGCTCTCTAACCCAGGAACTTATGGGACAGCAAGTAAATAATGTAATTAAAAAAATTATTGAATAAATTAATTATACAATAACTTTAATCCCAAGCTCATTAACCAAGTAACCCAGAAGACAGCGAGCTAATAATATAATTAAATAAATTACTAATTGAATAACAGAATAGCCAAACTCACGAGCTTTTAATCCCAGTATCTAGGGGGACTGTGAGTTAATGATATATCAAATAAATTATTGATTTAATAACAAGATGACCTAAATCTCATGTTTTTAACCCAGTAACCCAGGGGAGAGCAAGTAAATAATGAGAGAATTGTATAGATTATGTCTTAAATAATTACATACCATTAATCCTAATCTCTTTAACCCTGATTCCCGTGGGACAGCTAGTTAATAATATAATTACATGAATTACTGATTAGACACCATAATAACCTATATCTAAAGCTCTATAGCCAAGTATCCTGGAGGACAGTGTGTTGATGATATGATAAACAAAAAAATTGTTGGATAAATAACATCATAACCTGAATTTTAAGCTTTTTAACCCAGTAATCTAGGGAGAGTATGTAATTAATATGTTTTAACAAAGTACTGATTGAATAACAATACAGCGTTAATTTTAAGCTGCTGAACCAAGATATACGAAGGATCACAAGCAAATAAAAAAGTGAATATATAACTAGTAAAATAACAACATAACCTGAATCCTAGGTTTTTTAACTCAGTAACCCGATGTACAGGGAATTAATAATATATTGTAATATATCATTGATTAAATAATAAGGCATCCTACATCCCAAGCTTTTTGATCCAGTTACCCGAGGAACAGTGAGTAACATACAAAATTGGTAAATTATTAAATGTAAATTAAACAACATAACCGAAATCCTTATCTCTTTAACCAAGTTTTCCAAGGGACAGCAAGTTATTAATATTATTTAATGAATTGCTGATCAAATACCTTGATAACCTAAATCCTAAGCATTTCACTCCAGTATCCCAGAAGACAGTGAGTAAATAATAATATAATAATTTAATAAATTGGTGATTAAACAATGAAATTAATGTAATACTAAAGTTTTTATCCCTGGACCTTGAGGGACACCAAGCAAATACTGTCATAAAATAAATTATTGAATAAATAACAAGATAACCTGAAGTCCAAGCATATCAACCTATTAACCCGGAGGACATTAAGTGAATAATGTAATAAGAAAACAAATTATTATAAAAATAATTACATAACTTGAATCTCAAGCTCCTTAGTTTAGTGACCAAGGGAACAGCGACTTAATAATATGATTAAATCAATTACTGTTTAAATAAAAACATAATATTAATCCCCAGCCCATTAACCTATTCACCTGACAACAGCAAGTAAATAATGTAATTAAGTAAATTGTTAATTTTTTATTAGGATAACCTAATTCTAAGTTCTTTAACCCAGTTACCCAGGGAACACCATGTAAATAATATAATGTCATAAATTATAGATTTAAAACCAAGATAACATTATTCTCAAGCATTTCAACCCAGTGACCCTTGGAAAAGCGAGTTGTAAATATAATAAATAAATAAATTATTTATTAAATAACATCATAACCTAAATCCTAAGATCTAAAACTCAGTAACCCATGAGACAAAGAGCTAATAAAGAATTAAACAAATTACTGACTAAATAACAGGATAACCTAGAATCTAAGCTTTGAATCCCGTTACCTGGAGGACTGAAAGTATATAATATAATCCGTATATAAATAATTATGTATTGAATGATATAATTTAATTCACAAGCTTCTAAACCTTGTACCTTAGGGGACGGAAGGATCACATTATAACAATAAAATAGATTACTAATTAAATAACAAGATACCGCACATTCCAAATTTTTTGACACAGTAACCCGGGAGACAGCGAGGTGATGATGCATAACGTGCATAAACAATTATGAAAAAAACCACATAACCTAAATTCCAAGCTCTTTAACCCAGTAACCCTGGGACATCGACTAAGTAATACAATGAAATAAATTACTGGTAAAATTACAAGATAACCTAAATCGGGACAGCAAATTATTAATGTAATGAATACATAAATTATAGATTATATAACAACATAACGCAAATCCCAAGCTCTTTAACTCAGTACCAGCGAATAAAAAGAATGATGAAATAAATTACTGATCAAATAACATGATAACCTTAACTCAAAGCATTTTCACCCATTACTTGAATTCCAAACCATGAAAAACCGTAACCCGCAGGACATCAAGTAGATAGTATAATAGGTAAATAAATAATTATAAGAACAACAACATACCTTACATTTCAAGCCCTTTAACCCAGTTAGTTGGGGACAGTGGCTAAGTAATATATGTAAATAAATCACTGATAAAATCACTAGATAACCTTAATCCTAAGGTTTTTAACCCCGGAGGATAGGGAGTAAATAGTATAATAGGTAAATAAATGATTGTATATATAACTAAACAAAATTTCAACATCTTTATCCCAGTAACCGTGGGACAGCGACTTAGAATAATAATTGATTAGATTACTGATTGAACCACAAGATAACGAAAATCCCAAGCTTTTCAACCAAGAAACCCAGAGAACAGCAAGTTCAAATCATAATGATCGAACGAATTACTAAATAAGTAACAGCATAACCTAAATCCTCTGCTTTAAACCATGTAACCCAGGAGATATAATTAAATAAATTACTGATTAAATGACAAGATAACCTAAATTCTAAGCTTTTCAACCAAGTGATCCAGAGGACACATAGGTAATAGCATAATTAAATAAGCTATTAATAAAATAACAAGATTAAGTATATCCTAAGCTTTTGAACCTAGTGACTCGGGGGACAGCGAGTCAATAATACACTTGAATCAATTATTGGTTAAATAGCAACATTCTCTAATCCTCATGCTCTTTAAGCCAGTAACTATGAATAACAAGATACCTACAATCCTAAGCTTTTAACCCTGTTATTCAAGGACAGAAGGTAAATAATATAATAAATAAATAAATAATTTTAAAAATAAAAAGTTTACCGGAATTCCAAGCTCTACAACCATGTAACCTTGGGAGAAGCTGGTTAATTATATGATAAGTGAAGAAATAATTAAAAATAAACAGCATAACCATAATCTCAAGCTCCTAAATCCAGTAACCTGAAGGGGTAGCGAGTTAATAATATAGGTAAATTAATTACTCATCAAATAACAAGATTACCTAAATGCCTATCTTTCCAACCCACTAACCTAGGGAACAGCGAGTAAGAAATAAATTAAGTAAATAAATAATTCTAAAAATAACAAAAAACCATTCATTCTAAGCTCTTTAACCCATTACCCTGGGCACAGTGACTAAGTAATATAAACAAATAAATTACTGATAAAATAACAAGATACCCTAAATCCCAAGCTTTCAAACTCAGTAGCCCGGGGTGCAGCGAGTTGATTATACAACTAAATAAATGAATGAATAAATAACAAGTAACCAGAATTTTAAACTCTTGAACATAGTAGCTCGGTTTCAGCGAGTAAATAATAAGACAATTATATACATTATTGATAAAATAACTGCATACCCTAAATCCCATGCTCTTTTATTCGGTTACTTGAAGGAAACCGAATAAAAAATATAATAAGTAAATAAATAATCATATAAATAACAACTGAACCTATTTTCCAAGCTCTTTTATTTAGTAATCTGAGCAAAAGCGACTTAATGATATAATTCAATAAATTGTTGATTTAATGACAACATAACCATAATAATGGGGTTTTTTAACGCTGTACCCCTAGAGACAGCGAGCTACTTATATAATAGTTGAACAAATTACTGAATAAATAACAAGGTTCCCGTATACCACGATTTTTGCCACAGTAACCAGGGGAATAGCAAGAAAATGATTTATTAGGTGAATAAATAATTATATAAATACAAACGTAACCTCAGTTCTAGGCTTTTTAACCTAGAAACCTAAAGACAGTGACTAGGTAATACAGTTAAATAATTTGATATTTCAATGACACGATAACGTGAATTTTACTCTTTTTAACCCAGTAACCCGAGGGATAGCCAGTAAATAATAGAATAATTTAAACAACTATTGATTAAATGATAACATAATTCATATCCCAAGTTTTAAACCTAGTGACCATAAGGATATCAAGTAAGTGATTTAGTTAAATAAATTACTGATAAAAAAAAAACCCAGATTACAAGCTTTTTATCCCAGAAACTTAGGGACAGTAAGTAAATAATTTATTAAATATACAAATCATCATAAACATAACAACATAACCTAAACCCCAAGATTTTTAACCCGGTAATCCAAGGACAGCAACTAAGTAATATAATTGAATAAATTGCTCATTTGTTAACCCGAGGGATAACAAGTTCATAATATAATTAAATAAATTTCTGATTAAATAAAACAATAACTTAAATTATAAGCTTTTTAAGCCAGTGATCCGGAGGGCTGCGAGTTAATAAGGAAAATGCATGAATTACTGATTAAATAACAAGATAACCTAAATCCTAAGCTTTTTAACCCAGTATTCCCATGTACAGCGAGTAAATAGTATAATAAGTAAATTTATTCATATAAAAATAAGAACATCACATAGATTCCAAGCTATTTAACTTGGAACTCTGAGGACAGCGGCTAAGTAATATAATCAAATTTATCACTGATTAAAGAACAAGATAACCTAAATTCCAAGCTTTCCGACTTAGTGACCCAGGGGATGGCGAGATAATATTATAATGAATAAATAAATTACTGATTAATAACAAGTTAACTTAAATTCTGAGATTTTTGACACATTAACCCGAAGGACAGCGAGAAAACAAACTTATCATGTGGATAAATAATTATAAAAATAACAACATAACATCAAATTTAAGCTTGGTAACCCAGTAACCCAGGGGACAGCGAGTTAATAATACGATAATTAAAGCATTTTAGCCTAGTAGCCCGAGCGTCAGCGAGTTAAAAAAAATTTGAATAAATTACCGATTAAATAACAAGATAACCTTGATCCCAAGCAATTGGACTCATTCACCTAGGCAACAACAATAAATAATGTTATTAGGTTATTTATTGATTATATAACAGGATAACCTGAATTCTAAGTTCTTTAACCCGGTCACCCAGTAAGAGCAAGTAAGTAATATGATTAAATTAATTATTGATTTCATAAAAAGATAACGTTAATCTTAAGCTTTTAAACCCAGTAATTCAGGGACAACGAATACCAATGATAAATAAATAAATGACTGATTAAGCGAGTAAGAACGATAATAGTTACATAAAGTATTGATTTAATTACAAGATAACATTAATATAAATGTTTTTAACCCAGTAAACCGTGCACAAGCAACTTATTAATATTATAAATAAATAAAATATTGACTAAATAACAACGTAACCTAAATCTTAAGCTCTTGAACCCAGTAACCAAGAGGGCAGTGAGCTGAAAATATACTAAGACAAATTACTAATTCAATATCGAGCTTTTTATCTCGTTACCCGGAGGATTAGAAGATTATAATATAACCTGTGAATAAATAGTTACAAATTTAACATCTTAAGCCTAGTTACTCAGGCGATGAAGAGTTAATATTATGATAAATAAATAAGTGACAGATTAAATAACAAAATAACATATAAATTGTACTAAATAAACTACTCTGCTATGGATAAAATCACTTAACATCTATTAACTAATACATCAATTTTATAAATGATTATAAAAATAAAAACACAATCTAAATTTTAGGCTCTTTAACTCGGTAACACGGGGACAGCGAATAAGTAATATAATTGAATAAAGTAATAATTGAATAACACCATAACGTATACCTTAAGCTATTTACCTCGTAGGCCAAGGGACATCGAGTAAATATTATACTAAGTTAATGCATGAATTAAAATAAATGCATAACCTGAATGCAAAGCTTTTCAGCCAGTTAACCCAGGAAATACCGAGTATATAATACAATAGGTCCATAAATTATTATAAAAATAAATATATCACCCCAATCTCAAGGTTTCAAGCTTAGTGACCGGAAAGGAAGCGGATTAGTAATATAATTAAAAAATTAACTAAATAATAACAATATTACCTAAGTCTTAAACGTTTTCCCCAGTAACTCAGAGACAGCGACGGAATCATTTGAAGAAATAGATTACTGATCAAATAATAAAATCGACCTGAACCCCTAGCTTTTCTACCCAGAAACTTAGGAGACAGTGAGTTAACAGTATAATAAAGTAAATTATTAATTTGATAATGAGACAACCTAGATATCAAGATTTTTAACCCAGTAACACGGGGGACAACAAGTAAATAATAGTGTGCGTTAATAATATAATAAGCAAATGAATTAACATAAAAATAACATCATAACCATAATCTGAAGCTCTTAGATCCTGTAACCTGAGGGGCAGTAAGTTAATTATATAGTTACATAAATTACTCATCAAATAACACGATTACCTGAATGCTAAGCTGTTTATCCCAGCAACCCGGGGGACAGCAAGTAAAAAAATTATAAGTTAAAAAAAAATTATTTGAATAACAACCTGTCCTTCATCCTGAGCTTTTTAACTCAATTACCCGAAGGGGAGCAAGTTATTAATATGATTAAGTGAATTACTAATTAAATATCAAGATAACCTCAAGGCCAATCTTTAAACCCAGTAACCCGAAAGATAGCGAGTAAAGAGTATGATAAGTATAAAAATAAATTTAAAAATAACACCATGACTTACATTTAAGGCTCTTTTACCTACTAACTTGGGGACAGCAACTAAGAAATATAATTGAATGAATTACTGATTAAGTAACAAGATAACCTTAATCCCAAGCTTTTAAATCAAATTACCCAGAGAAAAGCGAGTTTATATTATAATAATTAAGCAGATAACTTAATAAATAACAAGTTAACTAAAACACTACGATTTCACACAGTGATCTGTAGGACAACGAGATAATAATGTATTACGTAAATGAATAATTATTGAGAAAACCACGAAACCTTAATCTTAATCTCTTTAACCCTGCAACCTTGGTACAGCGACTAAGTAATGTAATTAAATAAATAACTGATAAAATAACAAGATAATTTAAATCCTAAGCTTATTATATCAGAAACTGGAGATTAGGCGCGTAAATAATATATAGGTAAATAAATAATCATAATGAAAAGAACATAACCTAAATTCGGAGCTTTTCAGCCTAGTAATCTGATAGGCAGTGACTTAATACTATGATTAAATGAATTACTGATTAAATAACAAGATTACTACAATTCAAGTCTCTTTAACTTAGGAAACAGCAAGGTAATAATACAATAATTAAATAAACTATTGATTAATTAACCACTTGACCTAGATCCTAAGCTATTTACCCTACTCACCTAAGCTACAGCAAGTTACGAATATATCTAAAAAAATTAATGAATAAATAACAAAAGTACCTGAATTCCAAGCTCTGTAACCCAGAGGACATGGAGTAGTTAATATAATAAATAAATAAATAAATAATCATTAAAATAACAGCATTACCTAATTCTCAAGCTCTTTAACCCAGTAACTTAAGGGGCATCTACTTAATAGGAAAATTAAATAAATTATCGTTTTAATAACAAGATAACGATAATCCCAAGCTTTGTAACCCAGTAACCTGGAAGACAGCCAGAAAATAGTATATCACGTAAATAAATGATTATAAAAAACAACATACCATAAATTCTAAGCTCTTCCGACTAAGTGACTCAGAAAGCAGCGGGATAAAAGTATAATCCTTGATTAAATTACTGATTATTAACAAGTTAACCATCGTTCTAAGATTTTTGACACAGTAACCCGGGTCACAGCAAAAAAAACATTCATTAAGTAAATAAATAATTCTAAAAATAAAAATATAACCTTTATTTTAAGCTCTTCAACCCAGTAACCTAAGGACAGCGACTTAGTAATATAACTAACTAAATTAATGATTTAATTACAAGATACCAATAATTCTAAGGCCTTAAAACCCAGAAACCCAGTGGACAGCGTGTTAATAATACAAAAAAAAAGATAAATCATTGATAAAATACCAACACGACCTAGATTTGAGATTCTCCAACCTAGTAACCCAAGCGACAGTGAGTTGAAAATATAACTATATACGTTATCGAAAAAATAGCAAATATCTTGCATGTCAAGCATTTTATTACAGTAACCCGGGGGACAGCAAGTAAATAATTTAATAAGTATACAAATCATTATAATCATAACAACATAACCTAAACCCCGAGCTTTTCGATCCAGTAACCTGGAGACAGTGAGTTGAGAATCTAACTGAATAGATTAATAGATAAATAACAAGTAACCTGAATTCAAAATCAATGAATATAGTTACCCAGGGTTCAGCGAATTAAAAGTTCATCGAATAAATTACTGATTAAATAACAAGTTAACCTAAATTCTAAGATTTTTGACACAGTAATCCGGGGACAGCGAGTAAATTATACAATAATTAGATAAATTATCGACTAAATAACAACATGATCTAGATTTTAAATTTTCAAACATGATAACCTAGGCGAAAGCGAGTTGATGAAATAACAAAATAAATTAATATATAATTCATCAGATAACCTGAATTCCAAGCTTTTAAACCTAGTCATTCAGGCGACAGCAAGTTGACAATATAAGTAAATAAATTGATGTATAAATAACAAGTAACCTAAATTCCAAGCTTTTGAACCTAGTTGTCCGGAGGACAGCTAATTAAAAATTACTGAAATAGATTCCTGATTAAATGACAAAATAACCTTCGTCCTATGCTTTTGACTAGTAACTCAGGGGACACCAACTAATAATATATTAAGTAAAAATAACCTATGAAAATAACAACAATACATGTATACCATATATTTTAACCCGGTAACCGAGGGACAGTGACTTAAAAATATAATCAAATAAATTTTTAATAAAATAACAAGATTACCTGAATTCTATGTTTTCCAACTACGTGATGCGGGGACAGCGAGTTAATAGTATAAGTATTATACAAGCTAATAAATAAATTCCAAAATTAACATCATCCCAGGCTTTTTAACCCAGTATCCCCCGGCAGACCGAGAGTTAAAAGAATAATTAAATAATTTACTGATGAAATAAAAAGATAACTATAATCCCAAGCTTTTAAACCTAGTAACTTGGGGGACAGCAGGATAATGATACGATAATTAAACAAACTATTTGTCAAACAACAACATGAACTAGATTTAAATCTCTTTGACGTATTAACCTGGGCGAAAGCAAGTTAACAATACAACTATATCAGTTATTAAATAAAAAACAAAATAACCTAATTGAAAAGCATTCTAACTCAGTTATCGAGAGGTCCACGAGAAAATGATATAACAGGTGCATAAATGATTAGTAAAATAGCATTATAACCTGAATTCAATTTTTCATCAACTCAGTAATCCAAGGAACAGCAAGAATATAATATAATTACATATATTTCTGATTAACTACGATGATAACCTGAATCCTAAGCTCTTTAAGTAAGTATACCGTTGAATAGCGAGTACATAATGTAATTAAATTTATTATGGATTAATCAACAATACAACCTTCATCGCAATCTCTCTAACTAAGTTACCCTTGTAAAAGCGATTTAAGAAAATAATTATATAAAATACAGATAGAATAACGAATAAATTATGTATTTTATATAATTATTTTCTCAAGCTTTTTAACCCAGTATTCCGGGGGACAGCGAGTAAATAGTACAATAAGAAAATAGATAATAGTTAATACATAATATACCCCTCATTTCAAGCTGTTTAACCTAGTACCTAGGGGACAGCGGCTAAGTTATAGAATTGAATAAATTACTTATTTAAAAACAAAAACTGAATCCCGAACTTTTTGACCTAGTAATCCGGGGGATAGCGAGTATGTTATATAATATTAAAAAAACCATTGATTAAATAACTACATAACTTATATTCCAAGTGTTTTAATCTAGTAACAATAAGGACAAGAAGATCATAGTATAGTTAAATGAATTACTGAGTAAATAACGAGGTAACCAAGATTTTAAGCTTTTTAAACCAGTAACCTGGGGTACAGCGAGTTAATAATATATTAAGTAAACAAATAATCATAACCATAAGAACATAGCCTAAAATGAAAGCTTTTCAACCAAGTCACCTGGGGACAACGGCTAGTTAATATTATTAAATAAATAACAGATTAAAGAACCAGATAACATAAATGCCAATCTTTTTAATCAAGTGACCAAGGGAACAGATAGTTGATAATACAAACATTAAATAAAGTATAGTCTAAGTAACAAGGTATTCTAAATTCTAAGATTTTTGACACAGTGACCCGGAGAAAAGCAAAGAAATAATATATCAAGTGTATGAATGATCATGAAAATAACAACCTAACCTGAATCCTAAGCTTTTTAACCCAGTAACCCAGAGACAGCAAGTAAATATTAGAATAAGTAAATGCGTAAAGGCAGTATGAATACCAAGCTCTTAAGAACAGTAACCCGAGGAACACCAAATAAATAATATACTAAGTTCATAAGAAACCCAAAAGATAGCAACATTACCTGAATATTAAGCTCTCTAGTCGACTAACCTAGGGATAGCGACTAAAGAATAAATTAAAATATATTACTGAAGAAATAACAAGATAACCTAGTTTCTAAAATTTCAAACCATGCAAACCGAAGGACAGCGAGTTAATAAAATAATAAATAATTAAATGATACATTGCATGATAACATAACCTAAAAACATAGCTCGTCGATTCAGTAAGCCAGAGAACAGCGATTTATAAGAATAATAAAATGGATCATTGATTACATAATAAGATAACCTTGATCTCAAGCTTTTTTTACCCAGAAACCTAGGGGACAGATCGTTAATAATATAATAATTAAATTAATTCCTGATCTATTAAAAAGATAACCTAAGTTATAGAAATTTTGTCACAGTAACTCGGGAAAAAGCAAGTAAATCGTATAATAAGTAAATGAATAATTATAAAAATATCAACATAATCTTAATATGAAACTCTTTAACTCCTCAACCTTAAAGACAGCAAGTATATAATATGATTAAATAAATTACTGATTAAATAACAAGATAACCTGGATCCCATGCTTTTTATACTAGTACAGAGAGAATAGCTAGTATGTAATAAAATAAGGGAATAAATACTTGTAGAAATAACAACAAAACCTAAATTCTAAGCTGTTTAACCCAGTAAACCAAAGGACATCAATTAAGTAATGAAATTACACATTCTTCTGAATGAATAACAAGATAACCTGAATCCTGAGCTTATTAACCAAGTAACCTGCAGAACAGCAATTTAATAATATAATGTAATATATTATTAATTGAATAACAAAACAACCTACACCCCAAGCTTTTACCCAGTAACTCGATAGACAGCGATTAATAATAAATTAAGTATAAAAAACTATTAAGATTACAACATGACATGAATCCTAAGTATTTCAATCCGGTAACCCATAAACAGCGACTTAATAACATAAATAAATTGATTACTGATTAAATAACAAAATTACCTAAATGATAAGCTTTTAAAGTAAGTGATCCAGGGGACAGCGAGTTGATAATATAATAATAAGATAAATTAATCAATCAATTACAAAATGAACTGCTTCACAAGCTTTTTAACCTAGTATCCCGGGGGACAGCAAGTATATTGATAAATATCTGATCAAATAAGACAATGACCTCAAGTCCAAGCTCTTTAAGACAGTATTTCGGGGGCAGAAAGTTTAAAGTATAATTAAATAGATTACTAATTTAATAAAAAGATAACCAAGTTCTCCAGCTTTTTAACCCAGTTACTCTGTGAACAGCGTTAAACATTACAATATTTCAATAAATTATTGATTAAATAACATGTCCCGAATCCCGAGCTCTTGAACATGGTAGACTGTGGGATAGTAAGTTAATAATATAATTGAATAATTTACTGGATAAATAACAAGGTAATCTAAATTCAGAGCTTTTGAACCGATTAGTCCAGGGGAGAGCAAGTTAATAATATATTAAATAAATAAACTGTTGATTAAATAACAACAGACTCCATATCCCAAGCTATTTAATACATTTCTCGCAGGGACAACAAGTAAAAAGCATAATAAGAAAATAAACAAATCTAAAAATAGCAATAATATATTAAGGATGTTCAATGGTCCGGTCAAAATTACAAAGAACTTTATGGAAATTCGGGAAAATGATTCTTTGATGCAAAATACGTTTTTTAAATTTTTTTTAGAGCATGTTGCAACGCTTTTTTGGAAAATCTCAAAGGTTGAAAGTTGCAATGAAGCAAATGGAAGATCGTGAAGATCGTTGAAAACGGTTCTTCAGACATATGAAAAATGCAAAGAATTAAATACAAAAAAACCGCGTGAGGGGTCTAGGGACCCCCGACAGAAGCGAAGCTGCTTCATATGTGTGGCAACGAAACATTATCCGACATTGATGCTTCTAGTAAAGGGAGTAGACACACTCATATACGAGGTGTGTTCAAAAAGTACCCGGAATTTTAAAATTTCGCAGGTCTGGAGAGTCCGATTGTAAATTTTTTTTTTTTATTGTGTTGGTATACATGCCCCTAAAGTATGATAAAATTTTCAGCTATATTCACTGTTTACTTTGTCTGTGGCAGCCACTAAGG